>CAUYPK010107148.1:0-15424 GCA_963574355.1 Loris lydekkerianus
ATTTGCAGGTTATGTCTCCGACAAAGGTTTAATAACCAGAATTCACAGAGAACTCAGACGTATAAGCAAGAAAAGAACAAGTGATCCCATTGCAGGCTGGACAAAGGACTTAAAGAGAAACTTCTCTGAAGAAGACAGGCACACGGCCTACAGATATATGAAAAAATGCTCATCATCTTTAATCATCAGAGAAATGCAAATCAAAACTACTTTGAGATATCATCTAGCTCCAGTAAGATTAGCCCATATCACAAATTCCCAAGACCAGAGATGTTGGCGTGGATGTGGAGAAAAGAGAACACTTCTACACTGCTGGTGGGAATGCAAATTAATACATTCCTTTTGAAAAGATGTTTGGAGAACACTTAGTGATCTAAAAATAGATCTGCCATTCAATCCCATAATTCCTCTGCTAGATATATACCCAGAAGACTAAAAATCACATCATAGCAAAGATATTTGTACCAGAATGTTTATTGCAGCCCAATTCATAATTGCTAAGTCATGGAAAAAGCCCAAGTGCCCATCAATCCACGAATGGATTAATAAATTGTGGTATATGTACACCATGAATTATTATGCAGCCTTAAAGAAAGATGGAGACTTTACGTCTTTCATGTTTACATAGATGGAGCTGGAACATATTCTTCTTAGTAAAGTATCTCAAGAATGGAAGAAAAGGTATCCAATGTACTCAGCCCTACTGTGAAACTAATTTATGGCTTTCCCATGAAAGCTATAAGCCAGTTATAACCCAAGAATAGGGGGAAGGGGGGAAAGGAGGGGAGAGAGGGGAGAGGTGGGCAGAGGGACGGTGATTGGTGGGATTACACCTGCGGTGCATCTTACAAGGATACATGTGAAACTTAGTAAATGTGGAATGTAAATGTCTTAGCACAATAACTAAGAAAATGCCAGGAAGGCTGTGTTAGCCAGTGTGATGAAAATGTGTCAAACGGTCTATAACACCAGTATATGGTGCCCCATAGGCACATTAATGTACACAGCTATGATTTAATAATAAAAAAATTAAAAGAAAATCACTGTCCTTAAAATAAAGCCCTCTACCCATTAAGTAGTTGCCCCCTTGCAACAACCCCTAGCAGCCACTAATCTATGCCTCTGTGGGTCTGCTTTCTCTTGATATTTCCTATAAATTAAATCATGCAATGTGTGGCCTTTTACATCCGGTTTCTTTCACTTAGCATAATGTTTTCAAGATTCCTCCACACTGTAACATATATCATTCCTTCTTATTGCTAAATAATATTCCATCATGTAGATATAGCACATCCATTTTAATTTGTTTATCCATTCATCAGCCAATGGGCATTGGGTTGTTTCCATTTTTAGCTATTATGAATAATGCTGCTATCAACATTCGTGTACAAGTTTTTGTGTGGACATATGTTTTCAGTTCATCTGGGTATATACCCAGGAGAGGAATGGCTGAGTCATATGGTAACTGTATGTTTGACTTTTTGAGAAGCTGCCAGACTATTTTCTAAGGTCACTGATTCTTAAACAAAGCTGCACATTGGAATCACCTGGGTATCTTTTTAGACGTGCTGTTGCCTAGGTCCCACCCTCAAGGGTTCAAATGTAATTGCTTTGCTCTGTGGCTTGTGCAGGGGGAGTCTCAAAGATCCCCAGGTGATTCTCCCCAGTCTGGACTGAGAACTTTAAAGGGGACTGATCAATAACTCTTGAACCTACCCTCTGAAGTCAATATTTTCAAATCTGCTTGATCATGAGAATTTTCTAGGGCACTTATTAAATATGCATTTTCCTATGTCAGCGGTTCTCAACCTGTGGGTCGCGACCCCTTTGGAATAATGAAAATATATCCTGCATATCAGATACTTACATTACGATTCATATCAGTAGCAAAATTACAGTTATGAAGTAGCAATGAAAATAATTTTATGGTTGGGGGTCACCACAACATGAGGAACTATATTAAAGGCTTGTGGCATTAGAAGGCTTTAGGAAGCTTGAGAAGCACCGTCCTAGGCCCTTCCTCTGGAGCTGTCTACTTAGCAGACCTCAGAGAGAGCCTGGGAATCTGAAATTTCAACAAACACTCCAGGAGTATTTTTTAATCTGACAAATTTGGAAGCAATATCTTAGATCCCCCCTTTTCCAAGTGTGGATCCTGACCAGTATCATCAGTATCACCTGGAGATTGTAAGAAATGCAAATTTTAACTGTAACTAAACCAAAATCTGCATTTTAACAGTTCTGTAGTACCTGTAAACACATTACTGCCTTAGACTCCCAATCTCAAGGGGTATAGTCTCTAGACAAGCAATTCTCACACTTAAGCATGCATTAGATCATCCGAAAAATTCATTAAAACTCAGGTTTACCTACAGCTTCTAATTTAGTAGGTCTCTGAGCCAGAGGCCCAGAATTTGCATTTGTGATGTCAACTGAAAAATAACCCAGGGTCTTCATAAATATGAGGAGACTTCATTTCTTATTAAGGGTTACAACCTGCAGTGTGGCCCTCCCAGCAGGCTGGGAAGTACAGCCTCATCCAGCAGAAACCAAAAGGCAGGCACTTTGAGGTGGTGGGGGTGGTGGGACAGGAATTATGCCAAACAGGTTGTCCAAGAATACATATTCACCAGGCCATGGGAGGAGCTATGAATATTCATGAAGGCAGGATGCACACATGCGTTACAAGCAAACATGCATGTTACAGGTGTCCCATGTTCACTTTGTGGTGGAGACATTACATTTAAACATATTACAGTTAGACCCTATGTATTAAAAGGTCTTTCAAGACATAAGAAAAGTCTGTGCAGGGCGGTGCCAGTAGCTCAAAGGAGTAGGGCACCAGCCCCACATATACAAGGTGGCAGGTTCAAACCCAGCTCTGGCCAAAAACTGAAGAAAAAAAAAAAAAAAAAAAAAAAAGTCTGTGTACAACCTCTGTAAATTGGCGGGAACCAGTCCATGGTCAGTAGTCTCTTAGCAGCAGAGAGGTATTCAAATCAGTCTCTGGTCCTATAGTCATAGCTGTAGCTATGGCATGTGGAACAGTGGGTGGAGCTCAGTGCCTGGTGGTGGATGAGCTGCAATAATTTCAATATTGCTTATCTCGAGGTTTGTTCAACTGCCAGAGAAAAAGGAAAACCTTGTGGCAGTCTGAACCTAGTTTATCCTTTAAATGTAGGGAAGCATAACTTAGCATTCACCTGGTGTGGCTATAGGTCCTATTTATAATTTGGTATTTTACTGCCACAAAGAATATGTTCTGTCAGGCTTGTGGGCTCTATTTTAACATTAATGCTGGTCATTTGTTGTGTCTAAACCACAAAAAGGAAAAGATATAATGTGGCATGTCTGACCTCCCAAGGTCTCTCTGGAGCCCCCTTGGCCAAGAGAGGGTTCATTCAATTGGTTGTGGAGCTTAGGATTTCACCTTGAGTTTTAAGTAATAAGTGTTCAGGTGAGGCTGAGGCACTAGGTCTAGGACCACACTTTGATAATCATAGGTCCCGAGTCTAGACCACAGTCTCTCAAACTTGACATTCTAGACATTTGGGATTGGATCATTCTTTCTTATGGGAGACTGTCCTGTGCTTTGTAGGGTGTTCAGCAGCTTCCCTGGCCTCTACCACTAAGTGCCCATAGCACTCCTCAAATTTTTACAATGGAAAGTGCCGCATTATCAAACATCCCCTGGTGGGGTGTGTGGCACAATAGTCCCCAGGTGAGAAGCACTGGTCTAGACCATTACTAAAAGGGAGAGGTGCTGCCACTCACCCTATTCGCGGAACAGTGGACTAAGCCTCTTCCAGTCCCTTGTCGCTTGTTCTCAGACCCGGGACAGCGATAAAGGAGCTTGAGAACCCGGGGAGCAACCCCTTCGGCTCAGGATTCCCTCATGGAAAGTGAAACCCAGTTTCCCATCCTCTGGCAGTAGTAGCCCTGGAAAAGAAGTGTCTGACTGAGCCTCTAGACACCAGCCGTGTAGGGCTAAGTAGGTACCTGGCTCCAGACGCCCTCCCCTGCTCACTCACAACTTCTTCTGCAGGGTAAGTTCTTGGCTCTTCGTTAAAACCAGTTCAGTCAAGAAACTTTAAAACTGATGTGCAGGCAAACTGGATGAAGATTAGACTGTCTATTAGTCACCTGATGCTTTTAAAACTACTGCCTAGAAATCTGTGTGATTGACAGGTGTTAATGGGTCTGATTTGCTATACTTTATGTTCTTTGCAGAGGGCTAGAACCGCTGGGGAAAATGTTTTCTAAAGGAGCTCGCTGGCTTTCCAAGCGTCTGCGCCAGGGAGCATTTCCGATCGCTAGGGAACAGTGCCCTCTGCTGCAAATACTCGGTCACTGCACAAGGCGGCGCGCGCGGCTCTGGAGCGTTCTCGGACTCCGAGGGCGGCTCGCAACGCCCCTCACCCAGTCACTGCACTAGGTGGCTCCCGGGTCCGGGGAACCGCCCGCGGCGTCCCTCGCCCAGTCCGCACCTGCCTTCTGATTCTAAGACTAGCTGAAAAGAGGACGTGCTTCCAGAATGGTCTTAAGCCTGCTTTCAGAAGTTGAGTGCCTCAATAGGACGCTGATTCGGGTTAGATTTCACACGGGCTGTCCCCGAAGTGCCCAGTTTTCCATTTGCCTGGTGGAACAGAAGCTGAATCCAGAGCTCAGGCCTCCAGCCAGGCCACACATAGAGGACGGCTGCGGTGGAAAGGACACGTCTGGGGAGGCCAGGGTCCTGGCTTCAGCTTTCAACTCTGCACATCCCTAGCTCTGAACTGTCAAGTATCTTTAACGCTGGGTTCCTCATTTTACCGTCTGTAAAACGAGGTTTCAGACTGTACTTCAAGGTGTTCTAGGGAACCTCACAGGTCAACTGCCAAAGGCCATCGGGAGCAGCCAGGTGGGCAGCTACCAAGCATCATTACCTGGTTTTGTGTAAGTTTTAATGCTTTGTTTCATTCTGCTACTAAAGAAAAAAGAAAGAAAAGAAAGACAGAGTTTCCTTTTGAAAATCATGCCGTAGATGATCTCTAAACTCCTTACCCTTTCTCTGGTTCCATCCCTACATGTATCTGTGAGATTTGTCTGTATTAGGTCACGCTAACCTCACTACCCTCCCCTGCTTTCTAAACTGGCTTAAAGAGAGCGGTAAGAGCTGAGGGCGCCCTTTGAGCTGACGATGGCTCCCTCCAAAGTCGATTTTCTAACAAGCCCCGTAACTTTTTACAGACTCAAGAGTTAGTCTACCTTCTGTAAGAAGAAATCCTGTTTAGTCCAGTTCACTGGAACTAGTCAATGAGTCTTGATGACTGGAACCTCCGTTAAAAAGTCTGTAAACGAGAGTGAGACCCCGACTCATTAAAAAAAAACAAATGAAAAACCCAGCGGGCACCGAGGCTGAGGTAGCACCTGTAATCCCAGCGGCTTCCCGAGGCTGCGGTAGCCAGATGCCCACAGGCCTGAGGCTGCAGTGAGCTATGATGCCATTGCACTCTGCTCAGAGCATAGGGTGGGACTCTGTCTCAAAAAAATTTAATAATTAATAATAATAATAATAATAGGGCTGGTAGTTCCACTCCACTGCATAAACATTTCCCAACGTTTCACATTTAATAAGGCTGATACACTGGGCGACTCCGAACACTAGACACTGTAAAGTTTGGTTTACACCCCTATAAAGGTAGTTATGCCTTTATCTCTGAGTCACATGCGTTTACAACTGGTCCTTGAACAACACAGGTTGAACTACACAGGTCTACTTATACATGGATCTTCTGCCTCTGCTCCTCCTGAGACAGCAAGACCAAGTCCTCCTCTTCCTCCTCCTTCTCAGCTTACCCAGTGTGAAGACAATGAGGATAAAGACCTTTATGAGGATCCATTTCCACTTAATCAATAGTATTAAATATATTCATGATGCTGTACAATAGCTCTAAAAAAAAAAAAATAGTTATTCCTACTGTCTGAGATTTTGTACACTAGGACCCTAATGTCCCTATCAACCCCAACCCCAGTACTTGGGGTTTTGATGGATTCCTATTTTAAATGGTGCTGCCGTAAGCATTGGAGTGCAGACTTCTCTTCAACAAGCTGATTTCAAATCCTTTGATTGAAAACCCAGAAGTGGATTGTTGATCATACATTGATTCTGTTTTTACTTTTTGAGTAACCTCCACAAGTTTTATATAATAATTACACTAATTTACATTCCCACCAGGAATCTAAAGGGTTCCCTTTTCTCCACATCCTTGCCAACACTTGTTACCTTTTGTCTCACTGATAAAAGCCATTCTAACAGGTGTGAGGTGATATCTCATTGTGATTTTAACTTTCATTTCCTTAATGCTTAGGGACATTGAGCTTTTTCATATACCTATCAGCCCTTTGGTATGTCTTCTTTTCAGAAATATCTATTCAGGTCTTTTGCCAATTTTTACAAAATTTTTTATTGAGGTAAAATACACACATAAAATTTGGCAACTCTACCATTTTTATGTATACAGATCAGTGGTAGCAAATCTATTTATGTTCTTTCCCCCCGCCTCCCAAATCTTCTCCCCTTTTCCTCTCCTTTTAAAAATGTCTGGTGACTGGTAACCAATCTGGTCTCTATTTTCATGAGATCTACTTTTAGTAAGTGAAAATGTGTGGTATTTGTCTTTCTGTGCTTGGTTTATTTCACTTAACATAATGGCCTCCAGTTCCATCTATGCTGATGCAAATGACAAGATTTCATTCTTTGTTATGGCTTAATAATATTCTATCTGGTATATATACCACATATATACCACATTTTCTTTATCTATTTATCTGTTGATGGGCACTTAGGTTAGCTATTGTGAACAGTACCTCAATAAACCTGAGACTGCAGATGTCTCCTTAATATGTCCCAGCCGTGATGGTACTAGATCTTATGATAGTTCTATTTTTTAGTTTTTTGAGGAACCGCCACACTGTTCTTTATAATAGCTGTACTAACTGACATTCCCCCCAATAGCATGTGAGGGTTCCCTTTTCTCCACATCTTTGCCAGTATCTGGTATTGCCTTTTTGATGAAAGCCATTTTAACTGGGATGAGATAATATCTCATTGTAATTTTTTTATTTGCATTTATCTGATGATTAATGATGTTAAACGTTTTTTCATATATCTGGTAGCCATTTGTATGTCTTCTGAGAAATATCTGTTCAGATGTATTGCCCATTTATTAGTTTGTTTTTTATTTTTGCTATTGATTTGTTTGACCTCCTTATGCATTCTGATTATTAATCTTATTAGATGAGTAGTTTGTAAATATTTTCCCCACTCTGGGTTGTCTATTCATTTTGTTGTTTGTTTTTCTTTGCCATGCAGAAGCTTTTTAGTTTGACATAATTTCAGTGGTCTGTTTTTGCTTTGGTTACCTGTGTTTTTGAGGTATTACCTCAAGAAATCTTTGCTCATTCCAGTGTCTGATAGTGTTTCCCCAATTATTTCTTCTAGTAGTTTCATAATTTCAGATCTTAGATTCAGTTCATTAATCCATTTTAATTTGATTTTGTATATGGTGAGAGATAGGGGTCTATTTTTCATTCTCCTGCATATAATTATCCAGTGTCTCCAGCAACATTTATTGAAAAGACTATCCTTTCCCCATTGTAAGTTCTTGGCACCTTTGTCAAAGATGAGCTGGTGTAAATGTGTGGATTTATATCTGGCTTCTTTATTTTGTTCCATTGGTCCATTTGTCTGTGTTTATGCCGGTACCGTGTTTTTTGGTTACTGCAGCTTTGTAATAAATTTGCTTTGCTCTTTTGTCTCAGCATTCCTGTGGCTATTTGGGGCCTTTTATGGTTCCATACAAATTTTAGGATTTTCTTTTCTGTTTCTGTGAAGAATATCATTAGTATTTTGATAGGAATTGCATTGAATCTATGAATTGCTTTGGGTGGTATTGTCAATTTTACAATATTAATTCTTGCAATCCTTGAGCATGGAATATTTTTCCATTTTTTGCATATATGTCCTGTTCTATTTTGTTCACCAGAGTTTGGAGTCTTGGTATAAAATCATATAATCTGCAAATGAGATTAATTTTCTTTCCAATTTGAATGCCCTTTCTTTCTTTCTCTTACCTAATTGCCCTATCCAGAACTTCTAGCATTGTACTTAATAATAGCAATGAAAGTGGGCACCCTTGTCTTGTTCCAGTCTTTAGAGGGTTTTCTATCATAAAGAGATGTTGAATTTTATCAATGCTTTTTTTGGCATCTATTGAAATAATCATTGGGTTTTATTCCTTTTTTTTTAATTGAGACAGCATCTCATTTTATCACCCTTGGTGGAGTGCTGTGGCATCACAGCTCACAGCAACCTCCAACTTTTGGGTTCAAGCCATTCTCTTGCCTCAGCCTCCCTACTAGCTGGGACTACAGGTGCCCACCACAATGCCCAACTATTTTTTGTTTATTTGTTTATTTAGCAGGCCTGGGCCAGGTTTGAACCCACCAGCCCCAGAGCATGTGGCCAGCGCCCTAACCACTGAGCTATGGGCACACAGCCTGGGTTTTATTCTTGATTCTGTTTATGTGGTGTATTATGTTTATTCATTTCTGTATGTCAAACCATCCTTGCATCCTTTGCAAGGGCTGGTAGTTCCTTGCAAAGGAACTGTGATGAATACCTCTTGATCATGGTGAATGATCTTTTTAATATGTTGTTACATTCAATTGACTAGTATTTTGTTGAGGATTTTTGCATCTGTGTTCATCAGTGATTTTGGCCTATAGTTTTGGTTTTTTGCTGGGTCCTTGTCTAGTTTGGGTATCAGGGTAATGCTCACCTTGTAGAATGAGTTTGGAAGTATTCTCTCCTCTTCAGTTTTTTTTAAGAGTTTGAGTAGGATTGGTATTAGTTTGATTTCTTTTAATGTTTAGTAGAATTCAACAGTGAATCAATCAGGTCCTAGGCTTTTCTTTAATAGGAGATTTTTTTTTTTTTTTTTTTTTTTTTTTGCCTTTTTTGGCCAGGGCTGGGTTTGAACCCACCACCACTGGTATATGGGGCCAGCACCCTACTCCTTGAGCCACAGGCACTGCCCAAATAGGAGATTTTTTTATAGCTTTCATGTTATTTACTTGTTATTAGTTTATAAAGGTTTCCTATTTCTTCATGGTTCAATCTTGGTAGGTTATCCAGGAATTTATGCATTTCTTCTACAGTTTCCAATTTGTTTGTATATAATTGTTCAAAATAATATTTCCAAGGTCTCAGTTGTCTTCCTACTTTTTTAAATTTTTATTTGTATCCGTGCTCTGTTTTCTTAGTCTTGTTAAAGATTTGTTGATTTTGTTCATCTTTTTAAAAAATCAACTTTTCATTTCACTGATCTCCTGTGGTTTTTTGTCTCTATTTCTTTTATTTCTGGTTTCATCTTTAATTTCTTTCCATCTACTAATTTTGGGTTTGATTTGTTCTTGCTTTTCTAGTTTCTTCAGGTGTGCTGTTAGGTTGTTAATTTGAAGTCTTTCTACTTTTTGATATAGGGCTTTATTGCATTAAACTTCCCTTTTGGTACTGCTCTTCCTGTATGCCATAGGTTTTAGTACATTGTATTTCCATTTTAATTTGTTTTAATAAATATTTTAGTTGCCTTCTAAATTTCTTCATTGAACCAGTGGTCATTCAAGAGTATTTTGTTTAATTTGCATTGGTTAGTGTACTTTCCAAGGTAATTCTTGTTATTGATTTCTAGTTCTATTCCATTGTGATTTGAAAATAATTGATATGGTTTCTGTTTTTTTGAATTTGCATGGACTTTGTTTTGTGGCCTAAGATATGGTCTAGTCTGGAAAATATTCCCCGTGCTGATGAAAATAATGTCTTTTCAGCAGTTGAGTGAAATGTTCTATACATGTCTGTTAGGTATAGTTTAACTCTGCTCTTTGTTGATTTTCTGTCTGAATGTTTTGCCTATTATTGAGAGTATAGTGTTAAAGTTCCTTTCTATTATTTTATTACAGTCTCTCTCTCCCTTAAGGTCTATTAATGTTTGCTTTATATATTGGGGAGCTCTGGTGTTGGGTGAATGGATATTTATAGTTGCTATATATTCTTGCTTAATTAACCCCCTTATCATTTACACATGTATAGTGACCTTCTCTGTCTTTTTTATAGTTTTTTATTTGTAGTCTGCTTTATCTGATATGAGTATAGCCACTCCTGCTCTTTTTTGGTTTCCAGTTACACGGAATGTCTTGTTCCACCCCTTCACTTTCAGTTCATGTGTGTCATTATAGGTTATGTGGGTTTCTTGAAAGTGACATATAGTTGGGTCTTCATTCAACCACTCCATGCCTTTTAATTGGAGAATTGAGACCGTTTATATTCATTGTTATTATTGCTAAGTAAGGACTTACTACTGCCATTTATTTTTGAGCTGTTTTAAAACTCTTCTCTTCCTTTCTTACTGCCTTCTTTTGTAATTAAGTGAATATCTCTGGTAGTATGTTGTAATTTATTGCTCTTTACTTTTAGTAAACATGTTACAGCATTTTGCACTGTGGTTACCATGAGGCCTACAAAAACCATTTTATCAACATAACAACTTATTTTAAGGAGATACAACTTATTATAGAACACAAAAGAATAGAAACAAAAGCCAAAAAGCCTCCCCACACTACAAAGTCTACATTTTAACTCCATCCCCCACCAACATTTTGACTCTCAGTTGTCTCAATTTACATAGTTTTAAATTACCTATCTCTTAACAGATTTAAGTAGTTATTATTATTTTTGACAGATTTGTGTTTTGGGCTTCATACTAGAGTTATAGATGGATTGTGCACTACAATACGGTAATAGAGTATTGTGGGTTTGTCCATGTACTTAATTTTACCAATTTTATACCTTGAAAAGTTTTCATTTGCACCTTAGTGGTTTTTTCTTTCAGATTGAAGAATTCTGTTTAGCATTTCTTATAAAATGATCTGGTGGTGATGAATTCTGTCAGCTTTTGTTTGCCTCTCCAAATTTGAAAGGCAACTTTGCTGGATACAATATTTTAGGGTTGCAGTTATTTTCTTTGAGTACTTTGAAAATGTCATTCCATTCCTTCCTGACCTGTAGGGTTTCCATTGAGAAGTAGGTCACCAGATGAATTGGAATTCCTTATATGTTATTTGCTTATCTTTCACTGGTTTCATGATTTTTTTTCTTTGTCTTTAGCTGTCACATACCAGTGGGGGTAGAGGTAGGGTCAGATGTTTTGGGTTTGTATGTTTCTTGTCCCACATAAACAAATACACAAAACAAAACAAGAGTGGGCTCATTCTCTGGTCCCCACCACCACCACCAGTGGTATGTAACAGTTAACCTTTGAAAGCTTATTATCAATAAATGCCTTGGATTAGCCTTAATTGGGTTGAATCTATTTGGTGTTCTAGGACCTTCCTGTACCTGGATATTTGTATCTTTCCCAAGTTTTGCAAAGTTTCTGTTATTTCTTTGACTAAGCTTTCTATCCCTTGCTCTTTCTCAGGTCCCTCTTAAAAATCTATAATTCTTAGATTTGGTCTTCTGACATAATGTTCTATATCCTATAGGTAGTCTTCATTCTTTTTTTTTTTTTTTCTCCTCTAACTGTATTTTCAAATAGCTGGTCTTCAAGCTCACTATTACTTTTCTCTGCTTGGTTCATTCTGCTGTTAAGAACTTCTAAAGAGTTTTTCAGTTCAGCAAATATACTTCTCAATTCCAAGATTTCTATTTGATGTTTTTTATTATTTCAATCTCTTCATTAAATTTTTCTAATACATTTCTAAATTGATTTTCTGTGTAATCCAGAGATCACTGAGTTTCCTAAACACTATTTTGAATTCTTGGTCAGAGAGCTCACAAATTGCTATCTTGTTAGGGTCAGTCACTGGACTTTGCATTGTCCTTTGGGGAAAGTCATGGTTCCGTTTGCTGTTGATACTTGCTGGTATACATTTATGTTTTTGTGTCAAAGGATACTTTATTACCATTTTCTCTGTCCAGATTGTTTTTGTTTTTATTGAATATATTTGCTTAGTGAATCTTCACTGCTAGGTCACTGCCTCCTCTTCAACTCAAGATGGTGCTTTAATCTGAGGCTTTACTTTGGCTCTAGTAAATGGTTAGAGCACTGCCTGTCTCAAAGGAATTGTCCCAGCAGTGTGGGATAGTCTATCAGTGGCCAGTGGTTTGTGCTCAAGGGACCTAGAGAATATGCCTCCTATAGCCACTCTTATCTGGCATCTTCTTTGACTGAGATACAGAGTAGGATTTCCAGGTTGGGGATGGTCTGGGTTGTTTCTTCCTTCAGCCACTCACATGCTAGAGGAGCCCAGGAAAGTGGTTGACCACTTCAATATCACTTTTTCTTAGGTAGGAACTGAGTTGAGGGAATATTTTCTATGCAGTTGGTGCTTGGCAGGATGAACGGGGAGGGCTTTGTGGATTGTATAAGTCTGGTTCTCCTACTGTCTGCAGAGTTTTTCCACTTCTCTGTGGCTCTGGGAACTGTCTAATCCTTATACTTGAGCTCTGGGTTGTTGCTGATGAAGATGTTGATGTTGTATATATTTGTTTTTGGCTTTATGTGTGGAAGAAGGAAGCCAGCTTGCCTCTATGCCACCATTTTTGAACCAGAAAATGAACACTTCCCCTTGCCCATTTTTTAGTTGGGTATTTTGTTTTCTTGCTATTGAGTTACATGATTTCCTTATATATCATATTTTGTTATTAACCCTTTATCAAATGAATGGCTGTCAAATATTTTCTTCCAGACTGTAGGTTGTCTCTTCATACTTCTGTGCAGAAACTTATTGATTTGATACAATCCCATTTGTCTATCTTTGATTTTGTTAGCTGTGTTTTGGGGTCAAATCAAAAAAATCATTGACTGGACCAATGTTGTATGTTGTATAGTTTTTCCCCTGTTTTCTTTTAGTAGTTTTATAGTTTCTGGTCTTATGTTTAAGTCTTTAACTCATTTTGAGTTTATTTTTGTATATGATGTGAGATAAGGGCCCAATATCTTTTGTTTGGATATTTAGCTTTCCCACCACCATTTATTAAAGGGACTATCCTTTTCCAATTGTGTGTTCTTGTCAAAATCAATTGTGCATGTTCTGGTTTTTCTATTCTATTTCATTGACCAATGTGTCTATATTTTTCCCAGCACCATGATATTTTAATTACTATAGATATAGAGTTACCTACCAATCAGTAGTGTGATGCCTCCAGCTTTGTTCTTTTGAATCATGATTGCGTTGTCTATTTGGGTTTTTTTGTGGTTCCATATGAATTTTAGTATTTTTTAAATATTTCTATGAAAACTGATATTGGAATTTTGATAGATATACATTAAGTCTGTATATTACTTTAAGTAGCATAGACATTTTTAAGTTTTCTAATCCATGAACATGAGATACCTTTCTCGTTATTTGTGTCTTCTTCAGTTTTTTTTATCACTGTTTTATCATTTTTAATATATAGATTTTTTTACTCCTTGGTTAAATTTATTCCTAAGCATTTTATTTATTAATTGTTACAGCTATTAGAAATAGAATTTTCCTTTTATGTCTTTTTTGGATAATCTGTTGTTAGCATATAAAAATGCTACTGATTTTTATGTGGTTGATGTTTGTATCCTACAAATTTACTGTATTCGTTTATTTGTTCTGACAGATAGTTGTTTTGGTAGAGTTTTTAGGGTTTTATTCATTTATTTATTTATTTATTGTGCAGTTTTTAGCTGGGGCTGGGTTTGAACCCTCCACCACCAGCATATGGGGCCGGTGCCCTACTCCTTTGAACCACAGGTGCCACCCCTTTTTTAGGGTTTTCTATACAAAATCATGTCATTAGCACTGACAAGAAGTGGTAATTTCTTCCTTTCCCATTTGGATCTCTTTTATTTTTTTCTCTTGCCTAATTACTCTGTCAAGGACTTCTGATACTATGTTGAGTAGAAGTGGAGAAATGGGGTGTTCTTGTCCTGTTTCAGTTTTTGGAAGAAAGGATTTCAGCTTTTCCCCATTCAGTTTGATGTATTGTACATACTGATTTGCATATGTTGAACCATCCTTACCCCTGGGATAAATCCCATTTGATCATGGTGTATTATCTTTTTGATGTGCTGTTGGATCTGGTTTGTTACTATTTTGTTGAGGATTTTTGTATCTGTGTTCATCAGGAATGTTAGCTTGTAGTTTTCTTTTTTGCTGTTCCTCATCTGGTTTTGGTATCAGGGTAATGTGGCCTCATAGAATGAATTAGAGAGAGTTTCCTCCTCTTCAAATTTTTGGAATAGATTGAAGAGAATTGGTGTTAATTCCTCTTTGAAAGATTGGCAGAATTTGACAATGAAGCCATATGGTCCTGGACTTTTCTGTGTTGGGAGACCTTTTATTATTAACACAATTTTGCTGCTCACTATTTGGTTTCTTCCTGACGTAATAATATTTGTAGGTTTCCAAGAATTTGTCTATTTTTTCTAGGTTTTCCAGTTTTGTTCATAATAATTTCTGATAATATTTTGTATTTCTGTGGCTATCTGTTGTAATGTCTTCTTTTTCATTTCTGATTTTATTTATTTAGATTTTCTCTCTCTCTCTCTTTTTTTTTTTTTTTTTTTTTTTTTTTGCAGTTTTTGGCTGGGGCTGGGTTTGAACCCACCACCTCTAGCATATGGGGCCAGCACCCTACTCCTTTGAGCCACAGGCACTGCCCCAATTTTGTCTCTCTTTTTATTGTTTAGTCTAACTAGTGGTTCATTGATTTTGTTTATCTTTTGAAAAAGCAACTGTTCATTTTATTGATCCTTTGTATTTGTTTTAATCTCTATTGTATTTAGTTCTACTCTGATCTTCATTATTTTTTTCTTCTACTAATTTATCGGCTTGGATTGTTCTTTTTCTAGTTCTTTGAGGTACATCATCAGATCCTTTATTTAAATTTGTTCTACTTTTTTAATGTAGACATCTGTTGCTACAAACCTCTATCTTAGCACTTTTCTGTATTCCACAGGTTTCAGTCTGTTATGTTTTGATTTTCATTTCTTTCAAAAAACTTTTGGGGATGGCAGCTGAGTAACAGCTTCCCTGTAACTGGGTACAGTGAGTCTGGGGAGACAAGACTCCAGGCATCTCTGGCCCATGGGATCTGCCTATGATCATCCCTTTGAGGATACAGGGAGCCAGCAAGGGACTTCTGGACCTCAGGAGGAGGACAAAAACAGTGGAAAACTGGCAAGCGGCTGCATGTGTTCGATCAACCTAATCACACCGGCAACCGTGAGTACAAGCAGCAGTGAGACTGCAAACCGCAAAGGCCTTACCTGTGAACTGCTTTGGTGTTCTTGGACTTGGCACTCAGTTGAGCTGCCTTGGGGAGAGCTTGAGCAGGAGTGTGGAGAAC
>CAUYPK010107149.1:0-13297 GCA_963574355.1 Loris lydekkerianus
CCCTAAATTAGTTTCATAGTAGGGGTGAGTACATTGGATACTTTTTCTTCCATTCTTGGGATACTTTACTAAGAATAATATGTTCCAGCTCCATCCATGTTATTTTTTATCCAACCAGCCAGCCTGTACCTCTTCAGTAGGGAATTCAAACCATTAACATTTATTGAGAGAATTGATAAATGTGCTGGAGTTTTATTTATTTTATTTTGTGAAAGTCCATTGCTTAGTTTTTTCTTCTGCAACTCTGTGGAAGCTAGGTTTTGTCCTTTAACTTCTGGGTGTTTTGTTTTCTGGTGGTTCATTGTGATGGTCAATGTGTAGAACAGGTCTAAATATTTTCTGTAGAGCTGGTACTATTGTGACAATCTTCATCAATGTTTGCATTTCAGTAAAAGATTTGATTCCTTCATCAATTTTAAAGCTTAGCTTAGCAGAAAACTCTTTTGTTTAAATAGGTTAAAGGTAGATGACCATTCTCTTCTGGTTTGAAAAGTTTCATTTGAGAAGTCTGCATTTACCCTAATGGATTTGCCTCTGTAGGTCAATTGCTGATTACTACTGGCTACTTGCCAGATCTTCTCTTTTGTCTTGAATTTGGACAGATTCATGACAAAGTGTCTTGAGAAGCTTTGTTTGAATTCAAATAACCTGGAGTTCCATATCCCTCGGAAAGGAGTGTATCAGAATCTTTGGTGATATTTTGGAAATTCTCATTTTTGACATCTTGTAGTAGGGCTTCCATTCCTCTGGGGCATTCTTCTTCTTCTTCTGTGATACCTGTGGTTCTTATGTTTGAACATTTTGTGAAGTCCTATAATTCCCTCAGTAAACATCCTACTTTCTCTGTTTTTTTTTTCTTCCTTTCTCTTTAACTGCCTGTGTTAGCTAAAGAGTTTTATCCTCCTGAGATACTTTACCAAGAGTAGTTTCCAGCTCCATCCATATAAACATAAAAGAGGTAAAGTCTCCATCTTTTTTAATGCTGCATAGTATTCCATGATATACATATCACAAAATATTAATCCACTCATGGGTTGAGGGGCACTTGGGTACTACTATGAAACCAATTTATAATCACTCACACTTTCATATGAAAGATGAATCATAACTATAGCCCAGGATGAAGGAGAGAAAGGGAGAAGGATGAGAGGGGAGGGGTGGTTTGATAGAGGGAGGGTAAATGGTGGGACCACACATATGGAGCATATTGCAGGGGTATAAGTCAAATCTATCAAGTACAGAACACAAATGTCTTAACACAGTGATTAAGTAAATGAGGTGAAAGCTATGTTACTTAGTTGGATGTAAGCACTGCAATTTGTACAGAAAATCAAAATTTTGAATCTCACCAAGGCATAAATATATTAATGAACTATGTTAAAAAAAAAGTTTTATCCTCTAACTCTTAGATTCTTTCTTCTCATATTCTAATCTATTATTGATACTCTGTAATATATCTTTAAGTTCCCTAATTGACTGCTTCAATTCCTTAAGCTCTGCTGTGTCCTTTCTATAGTGTTTATATGGTTCATCTCTTATTTGATTCTGTTTTTAGATTTCCTTTTGGTTATTTTACACTGTCTCAGCAATTTCTTTCATTGTTTTTACCATCCATATTTTAAATTCCCCTTTTGTCATTTCTAACATTTCTTTACAGGTGGAATCCTCTGCAGTAGCTACCTTATAATCCCTCGATGGGGGAGTTGCTGTGTTCTGATTTTTCATGATGCCAGAATTTTTCTGCTGTTTCTTCATCATGAGTGTTTTCTTTTTGTCTGTTTCCTTGTCCTACTTTTTCATTCACTTACTTATGTTCTTTAAATTATTGTTCCTCTTATCCTTTTGGTAAAGGACTAAAAGGAAGAGAAACGTGAAGAGCAAGAAAAGATAAAATATTTTAAAAGACAAAGGAAAGGAGGGGAGTAAAAGAGAAGATTGAGAAAAAGAAAAGAGGAACAGAGAGAGACAGGAGTAATAGTGGTGTACAGTAGGGTTCTTGACCTACACTCACAAATACCAAACTCTGAGGGGCTGGATTGGGTGGGTCTCTTGAGGTTTGGAAGACTTTGCCAGCCAGAGGAGACATAAGGCCCCACTTCTACCAAATAGAGAAGAAAAACAATATGCTAAATCAAAGTAAAAAAAAAAAAAAAAACTCTTAAGGGATACAATTGGGGGAAAAAAAACAGGTAAGAAAAAAAAAAACTAGGACAAATGAAGCCTTTATTATTAAAGAATGAAACAATGAGAAAATTATAATTACATGAGAAAAAAAGGAAAAAAGAAAAATCTATACATATATAAAACACATATTGCTGTATTTTGCCTGGGAAACATGTGATCTTCTGGAGTATGAGATACTAATCACCACACTGATACAAGTGTTTTAAGATGGCGACCAGAAGTGGCTCAGTCTGGCCCCTAGGCACTGTTGAAAATCACTCACTCACCCAAGCTTTCCCAATGCAATTCAATTAAGTGCCCAGGTCCACAAAATCCCCAAAGGGCAGGCCTTTTCTGTCTACAAACTGTCCTGGCTGCAGCCATGGCTGCACCAGCTGAACACTGTATGTACACAAGCGCTTGCCACTTCTTCATTGCTTTCATCCTCATCTAGGGTCCTGAAGTGTCCTACTTTCTCCCTGTGTCCCTGAAGCAATGTTTCTGAGCCCAGCCCACAAGCCAGAGGTGTCTGAAATCCTCTCTTCTCAATATTACCACCACAGCTATGAAGATGCTGTCTCTAGTCTGACATCTTGTTCCCCAGCCCCTATTTGCTAATTTCTTAGAGTAGAACTTTTCTCTCATTCACAGTCTCCCAAATCATCCCAGGTACTCAATGAACCCTCCCAACATTTAGGAATTCATTTTCTGAAAATATTTCTTAGATTTTAGCTTTACATATTGAGTTTCTCTATTACTTTTTTACTTTAAGAATTCTAAAGGTGTGAATATTGCTCTTTCTTTGCCACTCTTCCATTTCTATTATTTTCCTTCTGACATTTTTTACAATTTGTGTCATTTTCTTTTTCTTGGTGATTGTTTACCTGCCTTTGATTGACATATTAATTTTTTTAGGGATTTTTTTTTTTTTGTAGCATTTATTTGTTTATACATTTCTGAGATAAGTGGGTTTTTCCTGAGTTCAATTAACTAAAAAATGCCACAAGACAACCAAGAAAGATGTTTCAGGACATTAGTCTAAGGAAAAGGATTTCATAAATGAGACTTTCAAAGCAAGCAACAAAGTCAACAACAAACAAATGGAATTATATCAAATGACAAGACCTCTGCACAGAAAAGAAAATATTTCATAGTGAAAAGATGACATACATAATGGGGAAGATATTTGCAAACTATTTATCTGATGGGGGATTAATATCCAGAACACACAAAAAAACTCAAATATCTCAATAGCCAAGAAAAAAAAATCTTATTTAATATTGGGCAAATGACCATAAGAGGGACTCTACCTAACAAAACCAAATATTTTTACCTGTATGTACTCTCACATTAACCTGAAGTAAATTTACTTTTCAAAAAATAAAGACATAGATAAATAAAATTGGGCACATGGCATCTAATGTCTTTTTGGACAACCTGGAGAAAACTAGAAATCATTCCTCACAAGAATGAAAAAATGACCACATGTACTCCATACCAATTGGAACTAATTTGACAACACTTGTGTGAACATGTGGAAGTATACCTCAATGGAAATCAATCTGTGGAGATGGAAAGGAAAAGATGGGTATATCCACACTTATTGGGTATGGGCACACCATCTGGATGAAGGGACCACTTAAGTATACAACTTTGATTCAATCTGTACAAAAATAATGTCAAAGCTGGCCCCCTACGTTTACCCAAAGGAAAAAAAGACATCTTGTAACATTCATAATAACAAAGAGGTCGAAACAACCCAAATCCCCATCACTAAATTAATGGATTAATAAAAGTGTGGCATATGTTCCTTGTGTTTTCTCCATATTAAGTTCTCTGTTTAGCACAGGTCTTAAGCAATTTAATTATGATCTAATTTAGTGTACTTTCTAACTATTTGTTCTAAGTGGGCTTCATTGAGCTTTTTATATGTGATATTTTGTATTAATCAGATTTGGAAAATATAGTCATTATTTCTTTAAATATTTTTTCTGATCCCTAACCTCATCCCACTTGGATATTCCACTTCTATATATATAAGATCATCAGAAGTTTTATAGAGTTTGCTGATACTCTATTTTTAAGTCTTTTTTCATGTTAAGTTTTGAGACTCCAATGCTATGTTCTCAAATTTAATAAATTGTTTTCTATAATGACTCACGTGCCCTTAATCAAATCTGTGTGTGTGTGTGTGTGTGTGTGTGTGTGTGTGTGTGTGTGTGTGTATACTGTTTTTGCTGTTTTTGGCCAGGGCTCGGTTTGAACCTGCCACTTATGGCCAGTGCCCTACTCTTTGAGCCACACGGGCTGCCCTCTAGTGTATATTTTTATTTATTTATTTATTTATTTTTTATTTTATTTATTTATTTATTTATTTTGTTAAATCATAGCTGTGTACAATAATGTGATCATGGGGCACCATACACTAGTTTCATAGACCGTTTGACACATTTTCATCACACTAGTTAACATAGCCTTGATGGCATTTTCTTAGTTCTTGTGCTAAAATATTTACATTCTACATTTAGTAAGTTTCACATATACCCTTGTAAGATGCAACGCAGGTGTAATCCCACCAAGGCCCTCCTTCTCCCCACCTCCCCCCTCCCTCCCCTCCCTTTCCCCCTTCCCCCTATGCTTAGGTTGTAACTGGGTTATAGCTTTCATGTGAAAGTCATAAATAAGTTTCATAGTAGGACTGAGTACATTGGATACTTTTTCTTCCATTCTTGAGATACTTTACTGAGAAGAATATGTTCCAGGTCCATCCATAAAAACATGAAAGAGGTAAAGTCTCCAACTTTCTTTAAGACTGCATAATATTCCATGGTGTACATATAAAACAATTTATTAATTCAATCATGGATCGATGGGCACTTGGTCTTTTCCCATGATTTAGCAACTATGAATAGGGCTGCAATAAACATTCTGGTACAAATATCTTTGTTATGATGTGATTTTTGGTCTTCTGGGCATATGCCTAGTAGAGGAATTATAGGATTGAATGGCAGATCTATTTTTAGAACTCTAAGATGTATGGAGAAATCCATACATCTTTCCAAAAGGAATGTATTAATTTGCATTCCCACCAGCAGTGTAGAAGTATTCCCTTTTCTCCACATCCACGCCAACATCTCTGGTCTTGGGATTTTGTGACATAAGCTAAACTTACTGGAGTTAGATGATATATCAAAGTAGTTTTGATTTGCATTTCTCTGATGATTAAAGATAATGAGAATTTTTTCATATGTCTGTAGGCCGTGCACCTGTCTTCTTCAGAGAAGTTTCTCTTCAAAGCCCTTGCCCAGCCTACAATAGGATCACTTGTTCTTTTCTTGCTTATACATTTGAGTTCTCTGTGGATTCTAGTTATTAAACCTTTGTTGGAGACATAACCTGCAAATATCTTCTTTCATTCTGAGGGCTGTCTGATTGCTTTTCTTACTGTGTTCTTGGCTGTGCAGAAGCTTTTTAGTTTGATCAGGTCAGAGTAGTGTATTTTTGAAGCTTCTTCAACTGCCCAGGAGTCCTCCTCATAAAATAATCGCCCAGACCAATCTCTTTAAGAGTTTTCCCTGCACTTTCTTCAAGTATTTTTATAGTTTCATGTCTTAAGTTTAAATCTTTTAACCAGTAAGAGTCTATCTTAGTTAATGGTGAAAGGTGTGGGTCCAGTTTCAGTTTTCTACAGGTTGCCAACCAGTTCACCCAGCACCATTTGTTAAATAGGGAATCTTTTCCCCACTGAATGTTTTTAATTGGTTTGTCAAAGATTAAATAATGGTATGTAGCTAGATTCAGCTCTTGGTTCTCTACTCTGTTCCAGACATACACTTCTCTGTTTTTGTGCCAGTACCACACTGTTTTGATCACTATTGATTTGTAGTATAGTCTGAGATCTGGTAGCGTGATTCCTCCTGCTTTGTTTTTATTTCTTAGTAATGTCTTGGCTATTCGAGTTTTTTTCTGATTCCATATAAAACGAAGTATTGTTTTTTCAAGATCTTTGAAGGGTAACAGTAGAGCTTTAATAGGGATTGCATTAAAATTACATGTTGCTTTGGGTAGTATGAACATTTTAACAATGTTGATTCTTCCCAGCCATGAGAATGGAATGTTTTTCCATTTGTTAATATTTTCAGCTATTTCTTTTCTTAGATTTTCATAATTTTCTGTATAGAGATCTTTCATGTTCTTTGTTAGATAAACTCCCAAATATTTCCTCTTCTGTGGCACTACTGTGAATGGGATAGACTCCTTAACTGTTTTTTCAACTTGAATATTGTTGGTATATATAAAGGCTACCAATTTATGAATGTTGATTTTGTAACCTGAGACAGTGCTATCTTTCTTGATCACTTCTAAGAGTTTTGTAGTAGAGTTCCCAGTGTTTTCAAGATATAGAATTATATCATCTGTGAAGAGCAAAAGTTTGATCTCTTCTGACCATATATGATACCCTTGATTGCCTTTTCTTCCCTAATTGTGGTGGCTAAAACTTCCATTACAATGTTGAAGAGCAATGGAGACAATGGGAAGCCTTGTCTGGTTCCTGATCTGAGTGGAAATGATTTTAATTTAACACTATTCAATATGATATTGGCAGTGGGTTTGCTGTAGTTGGCCTCTATCTGTTTAAGAAATGTCCCTTCTATACCAATTTTCTTAAATGTTCTGATCATGAAGAAATGTTGGATATTATCAAAAGGTTTTTCTGCATTGATTGAGAGAATCATACGGTCTTTGTTTTTTAATTTGTTTATGTGCTGAATTATACTTATAGATTTACAGATATTGAACCAGCCTGGAGACTCTGGAAAAAACCAACTTGGTTGTGATGTATAATTTGTTTGATGTGTTGCTGGATTCTGTTTGTTAGGATCTTGTTAAATATTTTTGCATCTATATTAATTAGTGATATTAGTCTATAATTTTCTTTCCTTGTTGGGTCTTTTTCTGGTTTTTGGATCAGGGTGAACTTTGCTTCATAGAACGTGTTGGGTAGTCCTCCTTTTTTTTCTACCTTTTGGAGCAGGTTGAGTAATATAGGCACTAATTCCACTTTAAAGGTTTGGTAGAATTCTGACATGAAACCATCTGGTCCCGGGCTTTTCTTTTTAGGGAGGTTTTACATGGTTGATGCTATTTCAGAACTTGATATGGGCCTGTTCAAAATTTCCACTTCATTCTGGCTAAGTCTTGAAAGGTGATGTGCTTCCAAGTATTGGTCAATATTCTTCAGATTTTCATATTTCTGAGAATAAAGTTTCTTGTAATATTCATCAAGGCTTTTTGAATTTCTGAGGACTCTGTTGTTATTTCATCTTTGTCATTTCTGATTGATGAGCTTAGAGATTTTACTCTTTTTTTTTTCTGATTAGGTTGTCCAAAGATTTATTTTATTGACCTTTTCAAAAAACCAACTTTTTGATTTATTGATCTGTTGTATAATTCTTTTGTTTTCAATTTCATTTAATTCTGTTGTAATTTTGGTTATTTCTTTTCTTCTACTGGGTTTGGGGTTGGAATGTTCTTCCTTTTCCAGTTGCTTGAGATTTCCCACTAAGTTCCCACTAACTTGAGATTTCCCACTACGTTCCTCTCTTTCTGTTCTCTTAAGGAAGGCTTGCAGTGTTGTAAATTTCCCTTTTAGGACTACCTTTACAGTATCCCAGAGATTCTGATAATTCCTGTCTTCATTGTCATTTTGTTCCAAAAATTTAGCAATTTTTTTCTTAATCTCATCTCTGACCCACCTATTATTCAGCATAAGGTTATTTAACTTCCATGCTTTTGTATGAGTATGCAGATTTCTGTTGTTACTGAGCTCAACTTTTATTCCATGGTGGTTCGAGAAGATGCAAGAAATAATTTCTATTTTTTTAAATTTACTGAGGTTAGTCTTGTGACCTAAGATGTCGTCAATTTTGGAGTAAGTTCCATGGGTTGATGAGAAGTATGTGTATTCAGTTTTGTTGGGATTAAATGTTTTATAGATATCTGCTAAATCTAAATGTTGGATAGTTAGGTTTAAATCTAAAATTTCTTTGCTCAGCTTCTTATTGGAGAATCGATCCAACACTGCCAAAGGAGTGTTAAATTCTCCAACTATTATGGAGATGGAAGAAATCAAATTGCTCGTGTCTGTTAGAGTTTCTCTTATAAATTGAGGTGCATTCTGGTTGGGTGCATAGATATTAATAATTGAAATCTCATCATTTTGAGTCTTAACCCTTAACAAATATGAAGTGACCACCATTCTTATCATTCCTTACTTTTGTTGGTTAAAAGTCTATTGTATCTACAAATAAAATTGCAGCACCTGCTTTTTTCTAATTACCAGTTCCCTAAAATATGGATGACCATCCTTTCACCCTGAGTCTGTGTTTGTCTTTTAAGTTAAGAGGTGGTTCTTGTATTCACCAAATATCTGGCCTGAGTTTTTGTATCCAGTCAGCTAACCTATGCCTGTTTAGAGGACAGTTTAAGCTGTTCACATTAATTGAAAACATTGATAAGTCTGGTAATATTTTGAGTATCGAGTTTTTCAAAAGTCTAGTGGACATTTTTAATCCTTTCATCACTGTGGAAGTTGGAGTTTGATCAGCTTTTTCTGAGTGAGTTTACTTTTGTGGTAGAGGATTGGGTTGATCATTCTGGAGGATAGGTCTGAGAATATCCTGAAGAGCTGTTTTGGTTATGGCAAATTTCTTCAACATATGAATGTCATTAAAGTATTTAATTTCTCCATCATAAATGAAACTCAGATTAGCTAGATACAGGATCTGGGGTTGAAAGTTATTTTGCTTTAGGAGATTAAAAATCGATGACCTCCCTTTTCTGGCTTGAAAAGTTTCAGCGGAGAGATCTGCAGTCATTCTAATATACTTCCCTTTGTATATAATGGCTTTCTTTCATCTGGCTGCTTTGAGAAGTTTCTCCTTCATATTAACTTTAGTGAAGTTCATTATCATATGCATTTGGGATGTCTTATTGAAGTTGAGTTGTGCTGGGGTTCTGAAACTGTCTGCTATCTGAATTTCAGTATCTCTAGGCATGTTTGGAAATTTCTCTTTTATAATTTCATGGAGAAGGGCCTCTGTGCCTAGCGAGGCCACTTCATCAGTTTCAGGAACTCCAGTAAGTGGTAAATTGGCCTTTTTCGAATTATCCCAGAGCTCTCTAAGAGAATGATCTGTTTTTGCTCTCCATTTCTCTTCCTCTTTGAGAGTTTGAGAGCGTTCAAAGGCTGTGTCTTCAATGTCAGAAATCCTTTCTTCTGCTTGTTCCACTCTGTTACTGAGGGATTCTACTGTATTTTTCAGATCTTTGAGGGCTGCAAATTCAGTGTGTCTAAGTCTTTGGTGGTTTTATCTCTAAATTCGCTAAATTCTTGAGAGAAATTTTGACTTTCTCCTCAGATTCCTAATTCCGACTTTTGACTTGCTGCTTGAAGTTTTAATTTTAAATTTTCCTCCACTTTATTAATCTTGTTTGCAATACAAAATCTGAATTTGATTTCTGACTTCTCAGCCAGTTGTTTATGAATGGGATCTTCAATTGAATCTGCCATATCTTTCCTTGGGGGGGTTGATCTATTCTGGTTATTCATGTTACCAGAGCTTTTCCGCTAATTTTTCCCCATGATTGTTTTACTCCCTTTGACTTTTCCCTGGAGCTTTGTCAAGCACCCGTACAGTGCTTTGGCCTGAGAAACTGCAGCCCTGTTTGATGTGGTGGGTCTAAGTTGTTCTGTCTAGTTTTCAGCTGTTTTTTGTTCAACCCTAGTGAAACAATTACTCTGGGTTGAAGTCTCAGCTATGGAGAAATATCAGCAATTCAGTCACCCCACCCACCACTGGTAACAATTGAAAAAGGAAAATCAACCCTTCCTACAACCACACACCCAGGAAACCTTCTGAATATTCCTCCGGTGATTGGCTCAATTCAAAAGGTCCAAATCAATTGTCTCAGTCATCACTTGTTTCAGGTAGGAGAATTTAAGAGGTCTCTTAGAACTGGATCACAGGGTTCTGGTGAATACTCTGATATGGCTTGCTCCAGTGCTGCGTGGAGTCTGGAGGAGCCACCCAGCCAATAGATTCGTATGGGACATTTGATGCCTCCTTCTCCACCTTGCACCACTGTCACACCCAGTCACTGATAGCCCTGCAGTTGGCTGATCCAGTTGCCTATAGTGAACAGATACTCCAGGGGTTTAAACCTGCCTGAATCACACGGAAATCTGTCCGGCCGCTGTGCTCTGCCTCTATCTAGCAGGAGGAGGTAAGGCCTGATAACCTCGGGTGCTTGATGAAGGTTGAGGGGTGTTCACTCAGATCAAGCCCCACCCCAGATTTAAGTTATTGTCAGTTCTATCCTGCTGCCTTCCTTAGTCTAGAGACTGATGATCCCCCGAGGGCCAGGTGCGTCTTAGGCTCAGTAAAGCGGTCCTCTGGGTCAGCCCCGCCCTGGGAGCTTCCCGGGTCTGTGAGTCAGTAAGGCAAATTCTTTACTCACGGGTCATTGCCAACCTCCTCTAGTTACCCTGGGAGACAGGGGGTGTGGCTTCAAAATATCCAGATATGAGCCTTATTGCTGCTAAAAGACGGCTACTGGATTGTGCTACTATGAACTGCTGCTCTGTGAGGTTCCCTCTCAGCAGACCGTCCTCTCCATGCTCCTATGCCCCAGAGTCAGTGCTGACCAGCTGCAGCTTAGGCACTGTCCACACCCCTCGAGAAATCACACAAGGATCTGGACTTCTGGGGGACAGGCCTCCAGACCTCAGAGTGAGAGTGGAGGGGAGTGCTGGGAGCTCAGGGTTGCAAGTGGAGAATATATACAGTTTTATATGGTTTTATTCCTGGCCATATTGCTGTTAAAAGACATGCCTCAGGGAACTGCTCCGGCTCAGTGTGGTTCCCTCTCAGCCGACCATCCTCTCCTCACTTCTGTGCCCCAAGGTCAGAGCTGACCAGCTGTAGTTTAGGCACTGTCCACACCCCTTGAGAAATCACCCAAGAATCTGAACTCCTGGGGGACAGGCCTCCAGACCTCAGAGTGAGAGTGGAGGGGAGCTGGGAGCTCAGGGTTGCAGGTGGAGAATATATACAGTTTTATATGATTTTATGCCTGGCCATATTGCTGTTAAAAGTCGTGCCTCTGGGAACTGCTGCAGCTCGGTGTGTTTCCCTCTCAGCCGACTGTACTCTCCTCTCTCCCATGCCCCAGAGTCAGCACTGACCAGCTGCAGTTTAGGCACTGTCCACACCCCTCGAGAAATCACCCAAGAATCTGAACTCCTGGGGGACATACCTCCAGAACTCAGAGTGAGAGTGGAGGGGAATGCTGGGAGCTCAGAATTGCAGGTAGAGAATAAATAGAGTTTTATACAGTTTTATGCCTGGCAGGAAAATGCCATGGCACCCTAGTATGGGAGGTGGGTCCAGTTTTTAGAGGGTCTCTCTCATGGAGTGTAGTGGGAGGAACTTTGAACTCTGCCGGTTTGTTTGTGGGGCACTCCAAGCCATTCTCTTGGGGGAGGGGACTCCCGTCTGCTTGATGATGGATTTTTTACCTTTTGTTTGTATCCTTGTGGTTGCAGCTCACCTCAGTGGTGTTGATGTGTGTTCCTCAACCTTCTTTCTTGGTGCTGCTCAAATCCACCAGGTTACTTGCTAAATTTTTGTCCTTTAACTCTTCTTCTGGACAGGAGCCTCTGTGGAAAGCTGGTTTGAGTCAGCCATCTTGTGTCCTCCCATCTAGTTATATTTTTAATCTTAGTCATTATAGTTTCCATCTCTAAACAGTTGACATTTGTTGTATATATTTTTCTTGTTGCTACTTACCATAACAGCTTTCCTGTAACATCTTGGATAATTGTATCTTACAATAGTTGTTTTACTTTTCTTGTTTACTAATTCTGCCACTTGTGTATTTTCTAGTGAGATTTTTGTTCTCTTTGTAGTTGGTTCTATTTTCTTGATTATAGTGATTTACTTTGTTGTATGCTAGACAGTTTTGTATTCTTAATTATAATCTTGTGCTTAATTCAGATACAAAATAAGTTACTAGGAGGCACTTATTCTTTTATTTATTTATTTACTTATTTTAAGCAATATTTGGTAGAGTTAGAGGAGTATTTACTACAGGGGTAACTAACCATGGCAAAATGTCTCTGAATACTTTGTTCTACATTTAATGATTTATAAGGATTTTTGGCCATGGTTGGTGAGAATAAAATTCATTCCTCTACCTGTCTGACCTCAGGGGTCTTTCCCTGTTATTTATTTTGGGTGTTCTTTCCCCCCCCATGTTATATAGCTTATTTATAAACTTGTACTATTAGTACTCAGTTGAAAATGCAAGAGTGACATTTTTTGAATCTCTTGAGCCCTCTCTCTATGGAGCATTCTCCTCTCTAGGATTTTGATTTATAAAGTTATAGACTTGCTTTTCTTAAAAAAAAAAAAAAAAAAAAAAAAAAGTTTTGTCTATTATCTACTACCAATATCACTAATAAATATTGATGGTAGAATACTCAATAATATTCTAACAAACAGGATTCAACAACACATCAAAAAAATTAGACACCACGACTAAGTGGGATTTATCCCAGGGTCTCAATGCTGGTTCAATATTTGTAAATCTAAAAATGTAATTCAGCACATAAACAAAACTAAAAAATAAGGACCATATGATTCTTTCAATTGATGCAGAAAAAGCTTTGATAATATTCAGCATCACTTCATGAGCAGAACACTTAAGAAAATTGGTACATTAGGGACATATCTTAAACTAATAGAGGCTATCTGTACCAAACCCAAAGCCAATATTGTATTGAATTGAGTTAAATTAAAATCATTTCCACTTAGATCAGGAACCTGGCAAGGATGCCCATTGTCTCCATTGCTCTTTAACATTATAATGAAAGTTTTAGCCATTGCAATTAGGGAAGAAAAGGTGATCAAGGGTATCCACAGAGGGTCACAAGAGATCAAACTTTCACTCTTAGCAGATGATATGATCGTATATCTGGAAAACACTAGGGATTCTACTACAAAACTTTTAGAAGTGATCAAGGAATATAGCAATGTCTCAGGCTACAAAATCAACACCCATAAATCTGTAG
>CAUYPK010107156.1:0-11908 GCA_963574355.1 Loris lydekkerianus
TTTCATGTTTACATGGATGGAGCTGGAACATATTCTCCTTAGCAAAGTATCCCAGGAATAGAAGAAAAAGTATCCAATGTACTCAGCCCTACTATGAAGCTAAACTATAGCTTTCACATGAAGGCTATAACCCAACTATACCTCAAGACTATGAGGAAAAGACCAAGGAAGGGGAAGGGAGGGGGGAGGTTTGCGTGGAGGGAGGGTGATGGGTTGGGCCACAAAAAAAATAAAAAAAATAAAAAATAAATAAATAAAAAAATAATAAAATGCGATCAATATTTGAGAATGTCTCAAGTCCTCTTGAGAAGGATACTTACATTCAGCAGTTTGGGGGTCTGTAAGTATCTATTAAGTTAATTTTTTCTAGGGTCTCTCTTAAGTCCAGTATTCATTCATTGATTTTCTGCTTTGATGATCTGCCCAGCTCAGATACTGGAGGGTTAACATTCATAGAAATTATGATGCTATTATTTATATCCTTGCTTAACTCTAGTAGAATATATATATATATATATATATATATATATATATATATATATTCTTTTTTCTTTTTTTTTTAATCTGTGAGTTTCTATGTTGCAGTGAGGGATGACGTGAAGGAACAGCAGCTTTGCCGTGAATACAAGCTTGTTCCTGTAATGTTTTGGAAAACAAGAAACAGGCTACGTCTCTGACTGGCATGTAGCAGATGAGCTTTATTTGGGACCACCTTATATAGTCAAGCAGTCACGTACACTCCATTAATCTATAATGAAAGAATTTTCCTTCTAAACAATTCTTAGCTAATTTTAATTTAGCTTGAGGACATTAATTCTAAAAATCAACAATATCTATTCAAAACATCCCTTCTTACAACGGACATGCTTCAACTATCTGTAAAAATCAGAAACTTGGGGGTATAATAACTCAGGATTTCCATGTGCCTGTGAGATTTAACAGACAAGTTTTATGATTTTGTTTATCCACAGAGCTTGAAACTATACAGCTGTTAAGACAATGTTTTTCTCACATCATCAACCTCTGGGCTGTATCTCCAGCAGTCAGGCCCTCAACCTGTAACCTTATATGGGCTTAACAACCACATCATAAAGTCTCTGCAAATGGAATTTTATTTTCCTATTTCACAGGCTCTGTATGCTGACCAAGGCAGCTGGCTTACAGCTACTATGCTAGCAAAAATCATGTCAACTCGCCTTTCTCTGCCTCAATGGTACACATTTGGGAATTTATCCCACATTGCTATGATAGGTACATACATATTTAGGATTGTTACATCTTTTTGTTGAATTGTTCTCTTTACAATTATAAAATCACCACGTTTATCTTTATGTACCATAGTTAATTTAAGGTCAGTTTGGAGTTGGGAGGTTGGTTGTTTTGCTATGAGAAGGCTACCACTGCTCACTTATGGTGCCCGTTTGATGGAACGTTTTTTCCCATCCTGTCACTTTGAGCCTGTTTGAATCATGTGGTTTAGGTGTGGCTCTGGAGGCAGCAGATACATGGATTGTCTTTTTCCATCAATTCAGTCAGCTTATGTCTTTTGAGTGTCCATTCAAACCATTAAGAGATAGAATGGACATGTGTGGTGCTGTTAAAAATTCCCTCTGTGTTTGCTTGTCTGGGAAAAAATGTCTCCATCAATTGTGTAACTTAGTTTTGCAGGATGCAAAATTCTAGGCTGGAATTTATTCAGTTTAAGAAGACTTGAAGATGGCGGGACTCATCTCCTTCTGGCTTGAAGGTTTCCACCGAAAGGTCTGCTCTTATCCTGGGTTTTCCCTTAGAAGTCACCCGCTGCTTGTGTCTAGCTGCTTGTAGAATTTCCTCTTTCATTTTGACTTTGGCCTGATTGGCGACTGTGTGCCTTGGAGATGTCCTATTTGTGATGAATCTTTCTGATGTTTAATGATCATGTTGTTCCTGGATGTCTGGATCAATAATTCCATCAAATAGATCAGCAGTTCTCAACCTGTGGCTCGCGACCCACAGGAATGGTATCAAAGGGCTGCAGCATTAGGAAAGTGGAGAACCACTGAAATAGATTTTCCCTGCTTTACCTCTATCTTCTTCTCCCTGGAGATTACCTAGAGTTCACATGTTAGTTCACCAAGTACCACCTCTCTCTAAGTGATTGCCCTGCCTTTTTTATTATCTTCTTGTGAGAATAACTAAGTGACCAACTTAGCTTGAGGGCATGATCAAGCTTTGAGATTTTTTTTCCCCTTTATTTTAATATGTTGATGAAACTTTCTGCTGTATTTTGAATTCTCTAAATGTCTTTCATTTAAGTTCTATTAAAGAATTTCTAATTTTTTCTAGTTGTTTAGTGAGTTTTTCATTATATTTCCTGAAATATTCTGTAACTCTGTTAGTTTTCAGCTTTTTATGCAATTCCCTTCATTTTACCTGTGATCACAGGTTGAATTCCATTTCTGCCATTTTGACAACTTCCTTATGGTTGGTGTTTCCTGGGACGCTGATGTGGCAGAGGAGGGGCAGGTGCACTAGAAGCCTGTAATGCAGCTGCTCTGGTTTCTTCTGCTTGCCTGTCATTGTCTCTGCTCAAGCCTGTGCTGAATGCTCTTTGTGTTGTATCTTGGGTTGTTGTTCACAAGATACAGTCAGGATTCAAGTTGGGAGCTGGACGTGACCTTTGCTGAGGTTGGTGTTGTAGGGTTTGCTCTATTCAGGGTCTCCCCTCAGAGGTGATAGTAACAGCTGGGTGAGGCCATCTAACCAGTTGTCATAGGCTCCTGGACTGCACTTGTGCTCAGACCAGGTTATGGGATACTGGCAGTTGGAGCCTGGAAGGCTATTGGGCTTTGGAGCAGTTCCTCTGGCCCTGCAGTTGTGGAGGAGGCTTTGGGGTAGAGTCTTGGGGTCCAAGTGTGGTACTACGGCCTTGGGGAGGGTGTCTCAGACCTGGAAAAGGGTTGGAAGCCCAGAGGCAGAGCCTTGGACTCCAGGATGAGAGACTGAGAGCTGCCACTGGGGAGAAGCCTGAAGCAGGGCTTCTGAGGAGGTTCTCAGAGCCAGGAGCAGGGCCCTACAGGCAGTGGGGCTGACCAAGCCTGTAATGCAAGGTCAGGGCTGAGCAGGCAGTGTGCAGTTGGGCCCTGGAGGTCAGAATCAGAGACAAGCAGGTGGTCATTTGTTCCCCAGACTCAAGGACTGCTCTGGTGCCAAGCCACATGGACAGAGGCCATTGTCAGGGGAGAAGTACTTGGCTACCACTCAGCAGGTCTGGACTCAAGAAAGCCTCCTACTAGCACCCACCTGGTGCTGATCTGTCACCATCCACCTGAGAGCTCAGCATGGCTTTAGCTGCTGTTCCATCCCAACCACACTTATGCTTGTGCAATGACTCTGCACAGACTCCAGGCAGGTCCCCCATCCAGCTGGGTAGGGGTCTGCAGTGGTGGAAGAAGCGTTCTCACAGCTGGAGCAGCAGCAGCAGGGTAAGGGCAGTGCCCAGAACTGTGTCCTCCGAGTCCTCCCCCTGGGTTCTTTGCTCCTGTCATATACATCATCACACTGTCACCTTTTCTTTTTATGCACACCGAGTGCCCTGTGTTGCTTCTTTTTAATTTCACAATGTTGCTTCAGAGAAGAACACACTGTACATTGGTAGACAAGTGTATTGTGACTTCTTTTCTGGGGAGAGCCCTGCTGTCCGGCTGCTTCTAGTCTGCTATTTTTTCCCCCCATAAGAGAGAACTACAAATTACTTTGTAGTTCTTTAGTGAAAAAAAGATAAAAGACTGATTTATGTTTAGTTTGATACTTGTACATCTAAGTTTTTCATTTTTTTTTTTGAGACAGAGTCTTATTATGTCACCCTTGGTGGAGTGCTGTGGCGTCACAGCTCACAGCAACCTCAAACTCTTGGGTTCAAGCGATTCTCTTACTTCAGCCCCCCAAGTAGCCCATCACAATGCTCAGCTATTTTTTGTTGCAGTTGTCATTGTAGGTTAGCTGGCCCCAGCTGGGTTTGAACCTACCAACTTTGGTGTACGTGGCTGGCGCTGTAACCACTGTGCTATAGGTGCAGAACCAAGAGATATACACTTTTTTTTTTTTTTTTTTTTTTTTTGAGACAGTCTTATTATGTCGCCCTTGGTAGAGTGCCATGGTGTCATAGCTCACAGCAACCTCAAACTCTTGGATTCAAGCGATTATCTTGCCTCAGCCCCTCAAGTAGCTGGGACTACAGGCACCCATCACAACACCCGGCTATTTTTTGTTGCGGTTGTCATTGTTGGTTAGCTGGTCCCAGCCAGGTTTGAAACTGCCAACTTTGATGTATGTGGGTGGTGTTGTAACCACTGTGCTATGGGTGTGGAGCCAAGAAACACACACTCTTTTTTTTTTTTTCACCCTCGGTAGAGTGCTGTGGTGTCACAGCTCACAGCAACCTCAAACTCCTGGGCTTAAGTGATTCTCTTATCTCAGCCTCCCAAGTAGGTGGGACACAGGCACTGGTCACAACACCTGCCTGTTTTTTGGTTGTAGCTGTCATTGTTGTTTGGCAGGCTTGGGCTGGATTCAAACCTGCCAGCTCCGGCGTATGTGGCTGGTGATCCAGCTGCTGAGCTACAGGTGCTGAACCTACGCATCTAAGTTATAGCTCAACCTTCCTTTGAAGCATTTATTTTGGCAATAATTAGAAAAAGTATTAATAATGACTCTTCAGAAAAATGCATCCAAGTCCCATGAAAGCTGGGCGAGAGGGGAGACACAAGAACTCTGCTAAGTCATCTTCAGCTTTGCAACTCTGGTAAACAATTTCCAGTTAGAAATGCTCTGTTCCACAATAGCAAACCACACCAATTTTTACACTTCAGATAAAATTATATTTTTATAATGCATTCTTTTATGGGTCACATTATAATGATATATTCAAAAATATCAAAAGATAGTAATTCTTTCTGAAGATGTATTAAAGAGACACCAGGTCTAGGACAAGTTACGTGTAACTGACTCCTTTATTCCACACAAAACCTGTGGTCCAATTCTGTCAACATAGATTCACCTATAATGGAAATTAGTTTGTTTCTCCAGTTTCTGCTCCATACTGGTAGCTATTTGGCATGTGGGCTGAAGGTACTGGGTAAGCGACAGATTCTTTCTAATTGACAAAGCATTAGTCATAACTATATGATCAGAACTTTGCCCAAAGATAATGTACTCTAACAACTTAATTTTACTATTTAAGATACTGATTGAGGTGCAGACAGTGGATGTAAGATGCCAACGGTTACACTGCAGTTTATGACAGAGCCGTTTATAGAAAATAAGCTTCATTTTCAGCCCATTGTTCCATTTCTCGCACTATTTTGCCTACATTGTTAACTGCTGCTGTGTGTACAATTAGAAACCTAGCTAGAAATACATTTTTTATATTGCTTGTCTAACTCAGTGTTTCAAAATCCTAACGCCATGAATTTGGGACCATATGAGCACTCGTTTTACATTTATGTTATTATAAACCTCATCAGTCCCTGCAAGGCTGTGGTCATTGTTTAGCTCACTGTAATATCTCTAAACCATTTAGTAGGATTTGTTTTGCCTGGATAATATGAATGGCCTATTAAGAAAACCTGAATCCAATGAATAATTGTATAACCCTGTGTTTCTTTGTGTTGAAATGACTTTTAACATGTTCTCATTCCATTTTAGACAAATACGAGGTATTGTTTTCTGCTTTTCTCAGATTACATTATTTGTCATAGTTATTGTAAGATCTTTGTTTCTGCATAGGATCTCAAATGCAATTTCCTTGGTATTTGTTCTGAAGAACTAAAAGGATGATTTAGATCCTATCCTGTGTGACGTCTAATGGACCATTATACAAGATAAAGTTAGTTATGCAAACTTAAAGACCGATGGACACACATTTGCATCATTGTAAAAATTCTACCGATGGCTAAGGCAAATAGTCGCTTTTTATTTTATGTTTGAATATTCCTATAGGGATGTTAATGATTTTAACTTCCTTTTGCCATGCCAATCCTTTGTTATAATGTATCTTTTTAACAATCTCATTGTTTTAGATCGAGGGTGGTAATAGAAAGTTACAAGTCAATTAGGTGGTAAAGCATTTCAATTTACATATCTGATATAAAAATAATTTTTAAAATTGCATTTTTTTCTAAAAGTTATATAGCCAAAGAACACAGAGAAGGCTTTATTTACTGTTATTTTGAGGCAGTGAGGCCCATGGTGCATATTCATTCATCCTTTCAAAATGTGTTGAGTACCTACAATGTAAGCACTCCGTGAGCTAGCAGAAAGTGTGCCAGCATGAAGCTCTGATTTCCACTTGGGAAAAAAAAGACACAAAAAAATCACACATCATTCTCCTAGTCAGAGCAGTGGGGCTGGGTGTGAGATCTGAGTCTCAAATTCAGGGTTATCTCACATTATTTACAAGCATTTCAGGATGTTTTACAAACATTACTGTATGGGAATCTTGCAAAACTGGCAAATAGGAATTTTAAACATCTGTAGATTTTTTAAATTTCTGATTAATAGGAAGGTACAAACAATGATGTTACAATGTCTTCATTTGTTAGACGAGGTCCCAGTTGTAGCTGTGTGCTGCACCTGGTAGGTGTGCGACACATCCTTTTGATTGTGCCTATTGGGGAGGAGCAAGCTGATGCCTCTCCTTCCTTCCCCTTCCTTCCACCAAGAATTGATTTGAGTTTTTCCTTTATATGTGTGTATTAGTTCATCTACTTGCTTCATATTAGTATTGAATACATTGGATACTTGCTTTTCCATTCTTGTGATACTTTATTAAGATGAATGTGTTCCACCTCGTCCAGGTTAATACAAAAGATGTGAAGTCTCCATATTTTTATGGCAGAATAATATTCCACAGTATACCACACTATTAATTCATTAATAGGTTGATGGGCATTTGGGCTATTTTCACATCTCGGCTATTGTAAATTGAGTGGTGATAAACAATGTAGTGAAACGACCTTATGATAAAATAATTTTCTTTCTTCTGGGTGGATGCCTTGTATTGGGACTGCAGGATCAAATGGATAGTCTATTTTGAGTTCTTTGATGTTTTATTTCTTTCCAAAAAGGCTGTATTAGTTAGAGTTGGCATGTGGTGGCTAGAGAACCTTTCATCTTCATTGGGTGATATTTGATGACTATACCTAAACATTCTACCTGAGATCTTCTATCTTGGTCAGAGATGGGTTTCAAGAGTTTACAAATACACACCTATAATCCCACCACTCTGGAAGGCCAAGGCAGGTGGATTACTAAGCTTCACAGGTTCCAGATCAGACTGAGCCAGAATGAGACTCTGTCTCTAAACAATTGACCAGGCATTGTGGCAGGTGCCTGTAGTCCCAGCTACTTGGGAGGCTGAGGCAAGAGAAATGCTTGAGCCCAAGAGTTTGAGGTTGCTGTGAGCTGTGATGCCATAGTACTCTACCAAGAGTGACAAAATGAGACTCTGTCATAAAACAAACAACAACAAAGAAAGAGTTTACAAATATGGGAAACACATAAGAACAGAGTTGCTTTGGTTAAGAGGGGTAGAGAGGGGCTATTTATACCACTTTCAAATATTTGATATCCAAATGCACATTAATATTCCTAGATGAATAGATTGATTCTTATTGTATCATTAAAATTATATTTAATTTTAATGTATAAAATTAAATATAAAATAATAATTTATATTATATATTAATATATAATATAAAATTAAATATAATTTTACTGTATTAGAGGACTTATTTTAAACTTATCCATTTTTGATGTTTGATTGATACCTACATCTTTATATTGTTATATGGTTCTAAAGTTTAGTACAATATTCATTCAGAAACCTAAGGCAGTCATGTGTGTTCTTGACCAAATCTTTGTAATGTCCACTGAAATGTTCTGATGTCATAATCTGGTAATTATACACTCCCATATTGCTACCACTTTGTATATATATTATATATATGTATATATTTCCATATATATGGAGATCCATAGATTACTTAAGCATAGGTAATAAAGCTTTGAATTTTAATTTCTCTGTGTTCTACCTCTAAGTTCTGTAGTATTGGAAAGACATGTCAACATATATTATTTCTACATGCGAAGCATGTCAGAAATTTTATACGTACCTTATTTATCATTTAATATAATTTTCTGATGCAAACATTATTTATCTCGTTGTGTATCTGGTCAGGGTAATAGTCAAAGAAACCAAATGGTTTGCTAAACCGTAAAATCAATAGTAAAGGACATCTTGCAATTTAGTCTATAACTAAGTTGCTCTAAAAATTTCTCCCTGTTTACCAAATACAGGAGTTATTTAACTTCATAAAACCTGCAGAAATGGAACTGTCATAAGATCATTTTGCGGATTTAGTAAACAAACGTGTCAGTGTGCTGTGTAGGTAAACACATGATGCCTTGTGTCTTCACACCCTTTCTCCTGTGATTTCTACCCTCTCTTATAACCACCCTTTAACCCTATTTATGGCCATTAGCTAAATTAATTTAAAATTATTTGATGCATATCTAAAACCAAGACACAGCAAAAACTATGTGTAGAGATGTTTACTTGTCAGTCTCCAAAGCTACACAATATACAATCCAGCTCTGGCACTTATGGTATTAAAATAATAATGTTAGTAATAACCATATATATGCTTACAAATTTATTAAAAAATTATTTTTATCTTACCTTGTAAATGGTAAAGAAAATGTGAGAATATCTTTTTTACAACTCCCAAGTACGTTTTGATACTACAGAGTAAGTATGTCATAAAACATATATTTTTTTGACACATGAACTAAGATACAGAAAATTTGTGCACAAATTTAAAGACACAGAAGAACATTCCATTTAATGGAAACATAATTACTGGTATCTTCTTGTTACTTTAATGCTTTTAATATTGAATTTTCAAGTTAAAATCACAATTATAAACAAGTTAACTGTAATGCATTTCCATCTTTACAGTACTTAGAAGTTAATTTTCTCTCTAGTAAGCAGTGATATAGATACTTTTATATTATTCTACAGCAAAAAAATATTTGCACAGTAGCAAAGTTTAAGATAAGTGTCAGTGATCCTATTGGTTTGTCAGAATTTATTTTGATCAAGCAATCTCTGAAATTGCTTTTGTGCATTTATGTTTCATTTTAATTGTGACAAAATGAGAGGTGTCAGGTGTTATACTAATTGCTTTTTAAATACATTGACAGAGAAATATATCTTATTAGGTAGTGGATTTTCTTTTGGAATAGATTTATGTCTTAAATAAAGCATTTAAAATATATTGACTAAATATTAAATATCTATCAAGAACTTATTAAATGTGTGTTTATTTAAATGTCTCACTTTAATTAAAATGTTTCTAATTTGACTGGAGAGTAACAAAAATGTAATTGGTTTTTCTCAATATTTTTGTTTCATTTTTCTGTAACTGCAATAAGATACAACTATTCTCACTCAATTAATCTACTTCTAGGGTGTTATAGGTAATATATGTGGGCATTTATTTATTTATAAACAAAAATAAATTTTTGAAATTTGCATTTCTGGCATTCTACCAAACATAATTTCTTACGTATTTTAACATATAACAGCTAATTCAAACTGACGTCTACATATGTTTTTAAGGAGATATAACCTCTAAAACTACCAATCCTCTTAATTAGTTAAGACCTAAGACAAATTGAGTAACAGGACTCAATCTCTTAAATTTCACATCTGAGAAAAATGATCACATTTATTCTATGAGTGCCTTACCTATTGCTACTGAGGGCTGCTTCTGAGCAGAAACGCTCTGAGGTAGCAGCTTTATCCTGTTGGGCTTTACACATAATTGATAAGATAATTGATAATATAAAAGTTAGTGCCAGCAAAGATTCCAGATCTGCCTTCATACTTGGTTTTAGATAACATTATTTTAAATATTTTTAAAAGATCGACAATGAGGTACTAAAAACTATAAGACACTAATGTAAAACCATTTCATGTTCATAGATCAGAAGAATTAATATTGTTAAAAGGTCCATACTACTTCAGTCAATCTACAGAGTCAAAGCAGTCCCCATCAGAATCCTAACGGCATTTGTTACAGAAATGAAAACACTTAAAAATTATGAAGAACCACAAAGACCCTGCCTTAGTCTATTTGTGCTTTTATGACAAAGAACCTGAGCCTGTGTAATTTATAAAAACACAATTTATTCCTTGCATTTCTAGAGGCTGGGTGTTCAAAATCAAGGCTTCAGCAGATTTTATGTCTGGGGAAAGTTCCTCTCTGCTTCTAAGTAGCACCTGTTGTCACATGCTGATGTGTCAAAAGACAGAAGGGCCGGGGGTAAAAGGACCAGGACCATGTCCTTACATGGTCAAAGAGTTGAAAGGGCAAAAAATGGGCTTAGCTATTCCTTCAAACCCTTTTTATAGTGATATTAATCCCATTCAGGAAGAAAGAGCCCTCCATCACTTAATCACCTTGTAAAGACTCAAAGTCTTACTATTGCATAGAATCTTAGATTCTCATCTATGAATTTAAGGAGGACAAATATATTCAACTATGGAAGATGCTGTATAGTCAAAGCAATCTGAGAAAGATGAACAAATCCAGCAGCATAGTATTTCTTGATTTCAAAATATATTATGAAGCTACAAAAATCAAGTGATATTAACATACAGAATAAAGAGTCCAGAAATAGACTCACACATTTATGGTCATCTTATTCTTGACAAAAGTGTTAAGGACATGCAGGTAAGAATCACCTGTTCAGGAAAATGGTTTTGGAAAAATTGGAAATTCACGAGCAAAAGAATGAAATTGAACATCTATCTTACAACATACACGTAATCAACTTAAAAGGGATTAAACACTTAAAAATAAGACATAAAAGTATTAACTTCCTGGAAGAAAACACAGGGGAAAACCTTCCTGATGTTGATCCTGGAAATAGTTTCTGGGATTTGACATAAAATAACATGCAACAAAAGCAGAATAAGCAAGTGGGGCCTCATCAAACTGAACACCTCTCCACAGTGGGGGGGAAAGATTAATTAATGAAAAGGAGAACTATGCAATGGAGGAAAATATTTGAAAACAGCCTATCTGATAAGAGCCTAATATCTAAAAAATATATAAAAATCTTCTATAACTCAATTACAAAACATAAAAGTAAATTAGAAATGAGCAAAGGACTTGAATAGATGTTTCTCCGAAGAAGACACATAAATATGTATCTCCTATTTCTTACTTCCTTGGTAAAAAAAATCCTCAAAAGAAAATTTCTTTGTACCACCATTGCTAAGATTAACTGTTGCTAAAGATAGTTTAAATGTGAAGACATACATAATGCCTAACCAAGGGAGAGAATTAATACAAGTTTACTTTATATGTAAATGATGTGGCACCATATGAACACAAAAGATAATAATTAACAATACTATGGAAGGAGAAAAATAACCAAAAGTTATTAACCCTACTTTTATTTATTTATTTCAAAATACATGAGCAGTATAAGTATTTTTGTTACAGGGATAGGTTTTATAATGCTGAACTCAGGGCTATTCTGTGCCCATCACCCAATAGTGTTCACTGTCCCTGAGGCGCAGTTTTTTTTGTTGTTGTTGTTTGTTTGTTTTTATTAAATCATAGCTGTGTACATTAATGTGATCATGGGGCACCATACAATGTTTTTTTGACCATTTGACATATTTTCATCACACTGGTTAGCATAGCCTTCCTGGCATTTTCTTAGTTATTGTGTTAAGACATTTATATTCTCCATTTACTAAGTTTCACATGTACCCATTGTAAGATGCACCATAGATGTGGTCCCACCAATCACCCTCCCTCCCCTACACCCCTCTTGATTTCCAATGACTTTT
>CAUYPK010107157.1:0-35565 GCA_963574355.1 Loris lydekkerianus
CTACATACAATAACTAAGAAAATGCCATGAAGGCTACATTGAACAGTTTGATGAGAATATTTCAGATTGTATATGAAACCAGCACATTGTACCCCTTGATTGCACTAATGTACACAGCTATGATTTAACAATAAAAAAGAAAGAAAGAAAGAAAGAAAGGAAGGAAGGAAGAAAGAAAGAAAGAAAGAAAGAAAGAAAGAAAGAAAGAAAGAAAGAAAGAAAGAAAGAAAGAAAGAAATTTCCATTCAAGGGTGGGGTTAAATCAGGTAGAGAGTTTTTAATACAGATGGAAAGCAACATGGGACACAAGAGTGCTGGAGACCTCTGGGGACTGAGAGACTGGTTTCTACTGAGAGCTCAATAAAAGAGTATGGTGCATACTTGAGCCCAAGGATTTGCTCTGTCTAGGGGATTTTCTTCTCCAGAACTGTAATGGGAACCAAGGTATAATGGCTGGGTTCTCACCACTATATAGCCTTCCCACTCATTGCAGCAATGCATCCAGTTCTGGATCTCAGCACACACTCCTTAACATTCCCACCCCAGTCAAAATGTCCTCATTGTGTGTCCCTTCTTCTTCAGGGCCCCTGGGTAAAGGCAGGCCAGTCCTCACAGGAGACATCACCAGCACTGTTGAGATGGTGTATTTGACCTCTGATTATGTAGATATTCATCTGCTTGTGTTTAAACACAGTCTACAGCATTATAGATACTCAGTCAATAGTAATAACAAATCAGTATGTTTTGACCAGCTATTCATAGCAGAACCTCAGTATCTGGCTGACAACTGCAAAGGTTAATGCACTTCAGTTCAGTCATTGCATTGAAATCCCCATGAAGGACGCTGGCTGGAGTTGTGCTGAGTGAAATCAGCTCACCAAAACTGGGAGGCTCTGGCTGAGAAAGCTACAGGACTTTGAGAGCTCAATTTAGGCAAAATAATAAATTATTTCAAATATGACATATCACAAAGACTAAATGAAATTTGTTTCATGTTTTAAGCATGCAGATTGCAAAGATAACACGCATGTGGCTTTGTAGATATCTTTCTGAGTGGCATCTGTATCTTTGTCAAGATAACATCATCTTACCTTGATCTTACCACTGTATGACTTGGCTACATGACATCAGTGTCTCAGACAACGATATTGTTGAAAGGTCAGCACTGTATCAATCCACCCACAGTCTCTCCTGAGGGGACCCACCCTACCCACACTTCTCCTGAAGGGTCAGGCCCAGGAAACCATGTTTAGTACCCAGGACCCACCTCCTTTGTCCACAGGTGACTGACCCTGGCCCAGGCACCTGAGCCAATGGCAGACAATCCATAGGCTGGTCAGGGAGTTACAGTTACCCTGAAAGATGGACTGAACCAATCAGATTCTCTCTTGGGGCCCTGAACTTGAAGCAAACTAATAACTATCGGTTAGTACTAGGACCAGTAAAAGAAGACATGCAGTATGCTGCTTAATCACAGAAACCAAGATCTAGGTCTCCCTGACACTGAACGTCTAGAGCCTCCTTGAATTTAGACTCACCTTTGAGTTATGGGCTTCCTGAAGCCAGGATTTGATATGGGTCCTGCTCTTCAATTTATCATTTAAAAATAATGCGACATAATACGATATGATAAACCCCATTGTCTTGAGTTGGCTTGAATCGCCTTCAGTTCCTTGCAAGAAAAAGAGCCAGATTAAAACCAATGGGAAATTAAAACCATGTCCCAACTGAACTCCTGGGCAATGAGGCCTTCTGGAGAAATCTCAAGAAGTGAGACAAACAGGCATTGTCTTAGCCATTACTGGGAAGGCAATAGAAACCAAAAAAAGAAAAAAGAGAACTGAAAACCTTTGAAGACAATTTGGAAAGTTTGTGTGTGCGCCTGCCTGCTGGGTGTGCAGTGAGTCGTGGAGCCAGCACAGTGAACGGAGAAGATTTGGCCTCATTGAGCTGTTGTTCATGAACGAAAACTCGTATTTTAACGCCCAAACCTAAAATAGACTATGAATGACTGCCGGTTATGAGATATGCTAGAAGCACAGGAATCACAAATGATTGAAGCCAATTCACAAGAAAAACAGGATCATAATATTTGACACAGCCCCCAAAGCAGGTGCTGGGTTTAGGGTGTGTCTTCACGGCCCTGGTTTTTGTTTCCACTCGGCTTTGGAAACTCAATGATACCACTCTCTATTTTAAAATGTATCTTACATAGGCTCGTATGGAATGTGTCTAAATAAAACAGTTTTATCTCCTCAACTATAGCATTTCACGACCAGAGGTATTTAGATACAGTTTAGATTCAGATACAATTTGGTCTCTATCTAAAATTCCATTTGATTTAGCAATTGAATTATCATCACATTTGATCCACGAAGACACTGCACAAGTGTTAAAACTAAAATTTGTAAATAGGAAGCTTCTCTATTTAAATGGATCTTCCTACGCCTCTGTTATATGAATTATGTCTCCTCGCTGTGAGGAAGTGGTACAGTGAAGTGGTTAAAGATATGGACTTGGGAGACAGATGGGCTTGAGTTCAAAGCCAGGCTCTGTGATTTACTAGTGCTGTGGCCTTGAGCAAGTTACCCCTGCACTTTTTATTCTGAAAGAAAAGCTGATGAGAATAATAGTACATACATTTCAGAGGATTGTAGGATTAACGAGTTAAGATACATAAATGCTTAGAGCAGTGCTGGGGCCCTAGGAAATACTCTACAAATGTTTAATACTCTTATTTATATTTTCTTTCTTGAACTCACAAAGTAAATAATTAAGCCAACCCTTATAGAGTGCTGGGTAGGTACTTTTGTAGTCTTGTTGAAAACTCACAACAGGAGGGTAGGAATTATCTTCCCAACTTTACAGCTGCAGAAATAAGGTTTAGAAGAAAAGTTAACTAATTTGCTAAAGCTTGCCTGGTTCCTAACTGGCACAGCTAAAATTCCTTAATTCATTTGTTTATTCATTCAACATATTTTTGTTGAGTACTGTCTACACACTTACATTTTGGGAAGACAGTCAAAAAAATAAGAGAATACAGTAAAAATGTGCATAGTATGCTAAGGAGAAAACCAAGGAGAAGAGGGGAGAGGGAACATGAGTGTTGAAAGGGGTAGAGTTCAAAATGCAATTTTTGTACAGCAGGTAACTAGGGATGGTCTTGCTGGGAAGGGGACACCTGAGGAAAGTCATGAAAGAGAAGGTGAAACAAGCCATGGTAGGAGTATCTGGGGGGAAGGTTCCAGGCAGAGGAAAGAGCATGTGCAAAGGCCCTGAGGCAGTGTGTGCCTGGCATATTTAGGAGCAGTAAAAAGGCCAGCATGGTGGAAGCAGAGACAAGAAGGAGAATCATAGGAAATGAGCTCAAAGTGGAGAGAATCTGGCTGATATGTGTATTTACTAAAGAGCACACTTCCTCATGAGCTGCCGGTGAAAGGCCATCTCATCTCCCAGCCACTCCATCCTGTAGAGAGGAAACACCAAGCCTGGCACTGGCAGTCAGGTAGTCCACTGGAACTGGAAACCACCTGCTCAGATCCCGCCACCCGCCACCCCAGCTGGAAGCAACCGTGACGGAGTGCTGACAGCCAGTGCAGAGTTGTGCTGTGGTCTCTCTGAGTTCGTCATGGTACCTTCCTATGCAGGAGTTTCAATTCAAGGTCATTTTTGGTTCCTCTCAGTAGCAGACTCAGAACCAGACCTATTCCAGTATAGGAACAGAGCAGAAACATTAATAGCCAGACCCCAGTGGGAGTTTTATTTTCCATTTCCTCCTCCCCCATGTTTATTTGTATCTTCACCTCCTCTGTGTGGTAAAGGTGACCTTGCATGATATTTTCAAATGAAGCTAAAAATCGTGGAGTGGAAGATGAAAGAACGGCAACCAGAGCTGGGGCTTGGTCTGTCTCAGCTCTTCCAGGGCCACAGCTGGGCTGCCTGGGTTCCAGTCCCTGTTTCATCACTGACAAGGTAGATGACCAGAGTCAAAACTCTCCACCTCTGTGAAGCTCAGTTTCCAAATTTTTTAATTGGGGGTGATGGTGATAGTACATCTATTTCATAGGCTTATCATGAGAATTCAAGGAGGACATTTAATTCTGTTTCAGAGTTTAGACAAAAATGGGGGCTCCTTACCTTTCTTGGGGTACTTTTCATCACAAGGAGAAGCATGTTTCAGGAGTTCAGGACACTAAGAGGAAGGTGTCCAAAAGATGTAGTTGTCTTCACATTTATAGTCAAAGCAGAATCCAGGTATTTTCAGCGTGATTCCATGTCTCTGCTGAAAGTTCCCTCTGTCTCCATTGGGTGGCCCTGGCCTTTCAGGATGAAAAGCCCCTTCAATTTTTAGGAGCAGACACAGAAAATCTAGAAGTCTAGAGCCCGCTGTGGTCTAGAGAAGAATTGGCCTGTTGCCTGAGATTGGGAAGATGTTATAACTGCATCTGTTCCCTTCCCTAGGGCAGAAATGGGTTTTCTTGTCTCAAACAGGGCACTGAGGGATATGTTTATAACTTCTCTGGTAGAAGGAACAGGAGGACAGTGAACATGCATTCTGCCTGGATCAGGAGACTTTTAGCAAGAGAATTTGCAGGGATTAGACTTTCCCTCCTTCAGAGTAACTTATCTATCGGGAAAACGGCACGAAGAATCTGGTGAATGGTGTTTAAGGGGCAGAGCTCATTAACTCTGTGTGTTCTTGTAGAAAGGAAAAAAAAAATCACTACATAGTTACGTCAGAAAGACTCCCAGGACTGGGATACAGCAAACAGTTATTAATAGTATTGCCACCGGCAATAGTTTAAAGCAGTGAATAAATGATCCATCAGGAATAGCCACAGCATTTTATAGAATGGCCAAAGCAATTGCCTTGGGATCACTGTAGTTGGGACAATGTGCCCTTGAAGTGTGTCTATAATTCAGTGATTTAAATAAATAGAATAGTGTTTTTGGATTGACTCAGATCACCATTTTAGAGATGATTTATCAAGGTCTCTGACTAAGCTTCAGGGACAGAACTTCTTTAGATTATGATTTAAATGTTTCTGGCCTGTCATTGCCACAGGCTTGGTATCAAACAGTTAAGTGGCCTTGACGGAAATCCATGAAGTGCACTCAAAGAAAAGCCATATGAAGGCCTCTTGCCAGTAAAAAGCCTATTACAACATGGATAACCACCTTTGACTTATCTCATTTGTAAATTTTTTTTTTTTTGAGACAGAGTCTCAAGCTGTCACTTTGCGTAGAGTGCTGTGACATCACAGCTCACAGCAACCTCAAACTCTTGGGCTTACGTGATTCTCTTGCCTCAGCCTCCCAAGTAGCTGGTACTGTGGGTGCCCACCACAATGCCTGGCTATTTTGTTGTTGTGGTGGTTGCCATTGTTGTTTTTAGCTGGCCTGGGCTGGGTTTGAACCTGCTAGCCTTGGTGTATGTAGATGGCGCCCTAACCACTGAGCTACGGGTGCTGCCCCGGGCTATTTTTTTGTTGTTGTTGTTGTTGTAGTTGTCATTATTGCTTATCAGGCCCCAGGCAGTTCGAAACTGCCAGCCCCAGTGTATGTGGCTGGCTCCCTAACCACGTGGACACCAAGCCATCTCATTTGTAAATTTAGGTTGAGACAGGCCAAAAATTTTTTTTTATGGATAAACCATAAGACAAAAAAGACTGGCTTAAAGATTTATAGATCCACCAATTCCACTCCTAGTTATAATCCAAAGACCTGTCCACCAAAGGATACATAAAAGAATGTTCATAATTGCTCAAACTTGAAAACAAAAACTATCTAACAACAGTAGAATAGGTAAAATACACATTCTGCTCAGCAATGAAACATATTTTCTTTTTTTTTGAGGCAGAGTCTCACTATGTCACCCTCGGTAGAGTGCTATGGCATCACAACTCACAGCAACCTCAATCAAACTCTTGGGCTTAAGCGATTCTCTGGCCTCAGCCTCCCAAGTAGCTGGGACTACAGGCGCCTGCCAGAGCACCCGGCTATTTTTTTGCTGCAGTTGCCATTGTTGTTTAGCAGGCTTGGGCCGGGTTGGAACCCGCCAGCCCCAGTGCATGTGGCCAGCGCCCTCACTACTGAGCTAGAGGTGCCAAGGCACAATGAAACATATTTTTTAAAGAACTATGGCTACACACAGCTATCTGAATGAATCTCAGGACATGAAACTTGTTGAGTGAAAGACGCAAGACACCACCAAGCACGGCTCCATTCAAGGAAGAGTTCAAGGCAGGCAAAGCTACCCGGTGGAGGAGATCAGAAGGGCGGTTACCTTGTCTAGAGTGAGTCTGGGGCTTATGGAATTGGAGGGACTCAAAAGAGCCTGCTTGATCCTGGACTGTTCTAGATCTTCACTGGGGAAATGATCCCTTGAGTGTGAACATATGAAAACTTCACCATCTGCACACTGAGATTTTGCACCATTTACACAGTGTTAAGTTATACCTCCACTTAAAAAATTGATCATGAAGGTAAACAGGATCTGTGTTTTCTGGCTGTATTTTGCGTGACTCCTGTTTGAGGAGAGACAGTGCAAATCCCTGCAGAGGGCCTGGCCCTGGGTTACACTGTGTTCATTCAACATGGAGCTGCACTGCTCAGACTACGTGTGAGGCAGAGGGAGGGCTGGCAGCAATATTGCGGGAACTCCACCCCCAGACTGTCAAGGACTCACTTTGGATGAGGAGACAGCACTGCAAAAGCCACGCAGGTAATTTTATCCTTGGGAAGTGTGGCATAAGTTACAAGAAGAAAAATACACAAGAGACCTTCTATGAGAAAAAATGAGAGAAGCCTGGAAAATCAGGAAAATCTGAAGAAACCACATTTGAACAAAGATGTGAAGGTTGGGTAGCAGTCAGCCAGAAGAATGAAGTGTAAAAGAAGTGTGTGTGTGTGTGTGTGTGTGTGTGAGAGAGAGAGAGAGAGAGAGAGAGAGAGAGAGAGAGAGAGAGAGAGAAAGGAAGGAAAGGGGAAGAGAGGGAGCCAGAGAGACAAGCCAAGCCAAGCTCACTGGTCCAAGGAGCTGGGAGAATTCTAGTGTGACTAAAACACAGTGAGTGGGAGAGGAAAAGAGAGAGGAAGCCGAGGGAGGAGGGTAGCCAGGGGCCAGGGCGTGGAGCACTTTCCAGGCTGCCTTGAGGCTTTAGATCAAATGCCAAGTACAATGGGAAGGGCCAAAGGGTTAAGGAAGATCTGATTTACATTTTTAAAAGACTGTAGGTTTCCAAGGAGAGAAAAAAAAAACTAAAAAAAGAGATAAAAAATGGACTCAAAAGAACCAGATGAGACCCAGAAAGAAGTTACCTTCTGGATAACTTGTAACAGGATGGTGGCAATGGACTTGGAGAAAGGAGGATGGAAATAAGCCAGTTTTTCCAGACTTTCTTATCTCTATTCAGCTGACTTTTCCTCTCTTCTAAAACTAGCTATTAACTCTCTCTTTCTCTCCCCATCCTACCAAAGCCCATGTTCTCGTTCATACAGACCCTCACCCACTCACCCCGTAGATCAGATCCCATGAGAAGGCATTGCTGTTCTAATGTATACCCAGGACCTTTATAGGCATTCCGGTCCACCATTCAACTCAAGAGAAAGAAATCAGGGGTAAATACTAACTTTCACTTGGGATCACCTGTGTGCCAGGCTTTGGGCCAGGCATTGTTGCCTTGGATACCAAATTGAATATTATTATCCTTATTTTGACAGATGAGGAAACTGCAGATTGAAGAGGTTGAATAATTATTATATTGCCACTCACAGCTATTTTAAGTGACATAAGTAAGACTGAGTTCAGAGCTATCTGGTTCCAGAAACCACATTCTTTCCACTACACCCTGCTAAAAGATTCTTTTATCAAAGGTGCATGTCTCTTAATAACAAACAACAAGAAGTATAATACAGGGAAACAACTCTCCGATGGTGACATTTCGGACTTTCAAACACATGGTGAAAGGCTGATAATACCCTTGAACATCAGTCTTCAGAGCCTCTAGGATCATTGCACTGAGCCACTGCATATGCTCTAGTCCACTTGCATCAGACACGGGGGCCCTGGAGCCCAGTGACATCTGAGAGCAACCACATGGCATCCAAAAGCAGTGGCTTCGGAGCTGAGTTCAGCTCAGAACTGCTTGGGCAAGTAGGGTCTTAAATAACTCTGAGATGTCTTAAGTTGGGTCTCATTACGGGTCACATGGATCTAGCTCCTGTCTCTGAAAACAGCATAGTCTGTGGGAAAGGAAAGGGAGAAGGGATGAGGTTCACCTATCCTAGACTTTCTTCTTGCTTTGAGAGTGACCTTCCCCAGTTATCCTATCCTGTGGACCCAGGGAAAGGAATATATCAATTAGGCTTCAGTTAGAGAGGCAGAGCCACCCTGGATGATATAGAACAAGAGATTTGTTATAAAAATTAGCATAATTGTGGAAGCTGGTGGAGAAGCAGATGGCAGTCTGTGGCCTCTGCACCTGGTGGGGGCCTGTAGCCACTGTGGGTCAATAGCCCTGGTGATCTGGAAGGCTTGGTGGATCTGCAGTGGGGAAAGCAGCACAAACTGGAAGCATGAGAAAAACTGAAGTCCACAGGGACAGAGGGGGATCCATGTATGCCTCTTATCACCTCTGATTTTGACAACAAGGGGGACCCGCTGAAGCTGGCACCATCTCCTCAAAATTGCTCATGTAGCAACCTGTGACTCAGAGGCTCTGGAGGAGACTGGGTGGGAGCTGGAGGAACTGCAGACCTGGGGACTGCTCCATGCAGGCAAGATGAGCCATTAGCACAGTATGAGCTTATGCCAGGCCAGGCTATAAAGAGCTGTTGCTGCTTCCCTTCTGCCTGCCCAGGCTCCCACAAATGTCTTCTATGGCCCTGGCGGGGTCATCAGGGAGCGAGGAGAGGGGGAAGGGTTGTCAGGTAATGAGTGGGCCAAGAAGCGAGCTGTGTGGGGCTTGAATACCAAGACCAGGTGATCAGAGCTTGTCTCATGGATGGCAGGGTCACTGAAGGTTTTCATGGAAAGGAGCACCAGGAAAGCTAATTTTCAGGAAAACTAGGGGAGCAAAGTCTATGGGCTGTACTGAATTGGGGAGAGACTACAGAAAGGAAGGTCAACTGGAAATGCTGACAGAGAAATTCAGGGTTTCAGAGAGGTCCTGGTCTGAGAGGATTAAGTGCAAAAAGGACGGCAGAACTGGTGTGAAGGGAAGAGGCTACAGCCGGCTTGCACATAGGGGGCGACTAGAGACGTTAAAGATGAGCCAGGATTCCAAGCCTGGCTGCACAAGGGACTCTGGGGCCAGGGGGGGAAAAGAGGAAAGAGGTGTGGGCCACCTGGGCTCAGTCAGGAGCCTCTGTGGTACAAGAGAAGGACAGACCGAACTCCAGAACATCTGAACATAGGGATGACAAGTACCAGAGAAAAGGACGGAGGCCCTGCCTCCTGGGTAACCTAGAGAAAGCGTCCTGATTGCTTATGGGAAGCAGTGAATACCCCCAAGCCCCTGTAGTTCTTTAAGATCCTCTGATTTCATTTCTGTAGGAGGAGGATCATTTTGAAGACCTGCCCAACGGTTAAAGACAAGAGGAAACTCAGACCATCCCAAAAGACAGAGACAATTATTCCCTCAGGAAGAGCTGAGTCATTTTATGGCCACCATCTGGTCATGGTGCTGCATCAGTCAGAGTCCCTCAAGAACCAGAGGGCACATTCAAAGGGTTGAATAGTGATACTGAAGAGGCGGTTTGCAGAGGAAGGCACCAAGGATCAGCCACAGTGGGAAACCGTTGTCCTCCTCACCCTGAAGGGAAAGAGAGGGAATGATGTCACCTGAAGCTCAGTGAAGGCCAAAGGCCTGGAAGAGTCGGTCAGAGCTGTGGCTAAAGGAGGACGCAGCTTCCAGGCAGAGAGAGAGCAAGATGAATAAACACCCCAACCTTTCTCTCCTCCCACCCTCCCATATTCTATAGGAGCTTCTCATTGACCAAATCCAACCAGTAGTCACAGGCTGGGCAAGTCCAGCTGATGCAGTCTGTGGTGCTCAGCCTCCCAAGACACGGAGCAGAGCAAAAAGGATGGAGAGTCAATCTTGGGGAGAAAATGGAGAATAATGAGAACACTGGCCCATTTTAGTCCTTAGTTCAAAGTCATCCTTGGGTAGAAGTAGACACGACCAATTTTTGTTAGTAGTAATACACACGGTATAGCATTTCATGATTTCTAAAGTGTTTCACATAGCCAGGCGTGGTGGCTCGTGCTTATAATCCCAGCACTCTGGGAGACCCAGGTGGACACTCTGAGCCCATGGGTTTGAGACTGGCCTGAGCAAGAGCAAGACCCCATTTCTAAAAATAGCCAGGTGTTCTTGCAAGTGCCTGTAGTCCCAGCTACTCAGTAGGTTGAGGCAAGAGAATCGCTTGAACCCAGGAGTTTAAGGTTGCTGTGAGCTATGACACCACAGCACTCTACCAAGGATAACAAAGTGAGACTCTGTCTCAAAAAAATAAAATAAAATAAAATGTTTCACATAGATTCTCTTTCTTGAACTATACGGTATACCTATGAAGTAGAAAATGCCATACTATTCATGCCCATTCAACTCTGAAGTCTAGAAAAGTTAAGTGACTTAATCAGTCACATCGTGAGTGAATTGTGAAGTCCATATTAGAAATAAGGCCTTCTGATTCCTAATCCAGTGTTCTTCCCCAAGTGTGAAATTTATTTATCTGGAAAGGTGCCCCTGCTGTAAAAGGCACCAGGACAGTTTTACAGAATGTGGCACATCTTGTGGCCCTGGCCTGGTTGGGGGTACAGGGCCTTCCTGAGTTATTTTCGATAAGCAAATACTCCTGACGCTTCAGTTATCCCAACCCAAACAATGAACACACTGTGCACGAGGCTTCATACATTTCATTCAGTTGGAGGCAATGAAAATAACATAAGTCAAGGCATTGTGTGTATTCCCTCAAAGAAAAAAAAAAAGCACACAACAATACAGAGATTGTTGTCATGAAAACATCTAGGCTAAAAAAAAAGGCAACAAGCCTCTATGTTTGTCTCCATCTCAGCAGAGAAAGTGTCTTCCAGCAGAAATCTGATGCCTTCCTTTCTTCTATGAGTCAAAGCATGGCTATCAGCTTTCTTATACTTGGAAAACTCCAAAATTATGGTGTTTGATAAGGTATTCTCTCTAATTGATTCTAATTTTTCTTATAGAGGGTGGACATAAAGTTCATATGCAATTTCTATGTTAAGCTATTTACATAAAGCACGCGAACTTTATGTCCACCTTGTATTTGGTGTTTTGCCATCTCTGCATTTACCCCCCTAACCTACTTCCTCTACCCCACTGTTATGAGCTGAACCGTGTCTCCTTAAAAAAGGTTTGCTGATGTCCTACCTCCCAGTACCTCAGGATGTGGCCTTGTTTGGAAATAGGGATCTTATAAAGCTAATCAGGTTAAAATGAGGGTGTTAGGATGGGCACTGCTCCTAGTGTCCTGTGAAAGAAGAAATTTTGGCATAGAGATAGGCACTCATGGAGGGAAGACACACATAGAGACTCAGGAAGGCTGGAGGCTGCCAGGAGTTAGCAGAGGCCTGGGGGGGCCTGGCTAGATCCTTCCCTAGAGCCTTTAGAGGGAGCATGTGATCACCTTGATCTTGGACGTTTGGCCTCCAAAACAGTGGCATAATGAATTTCAGCTGTTCTAAGCCACCCAATTTGTGGTACTTTGTTAATAGCAGCCCTAGGAAATTAATACACCCATTACCCAAGATGTAGCCAGGAAAATGATAATTATTTTCTTAGCAAAATTCAAGGTTTTGTAGAAAAATGTACAAAAATGTGCAAAGGTGTTTGCAAATGACACATTGCTCCTCTTTTCTACCTCTGCAGAACAGTAGATTAGTTCTAGTGACAATGTCTGATGTGTTGGTACCTGAATTCATTAGGACATGTTTGGTTACAGGTAATAGGACGCCCATTTCAGGGGAGCCGAACAATGAAGGCAACTTCTTGGTTCCCATATCTGAAAATGCAGATGCAGTCTGGGCTTCAGGTATGACTTGATCAAGGCCCCAAATCAATTTCTCTGTGATCCCCTTAGTCCTGTCTCTTATCTGTGTTGACTCTATCCTTAGGCTGGTTTTCTCGTGGTAGTAAATTATTGAGTCTAAGTTCAACACCTCTCAGAGAAAAAACGCCTAGGTTTCCAAGCAGAAGTCCTGGATGTGCTCCTGATTACTCCATCCCAACCCACCCTCAGCAAAAGCCATGTGCTGATTGGTTATGCCCGACTTACATCACTGTGGCAAGAAGGTTGGGGTCCCCTGATGGCTTAGACCACTTAGGGCCTCCTTTCAACCTATGGGTGAGTGACCAACTGAGCAGGCCACCACTGAATGGGAGAAGATCAAAATAGATCCTGAGGAGTCACTACAACATCCATCTGGAATTAAACCCTTTCCATGCTATGAAGTCCAACATTGTAAAGATATGATTATTGGGAAAAAATTAGCTTGAGCTATACTCATCTGCTGCAATGCAGAAACCAGAATATGAAGGTTCCTTTCATATCTCAGAAGGGGCTATAAGCAGAGGAGGTGAGGTTGTATTTGTTGTATTTATCAAGCACTGTTCCAGTTACTATGGCTACATAAGAAGTTATCTCAAAACGTAGTGCCTTAAAATAACAATAATTATTCATTATCTCTCAAGGTTTCTGTGGATCAGGAATTTGGGTCGAGCGTAATTTGGCAGATGTAGCTCACAATGTCTCCTATGGTGCAGTCAAGATTGTGGCTGTGGCTGGAGTCATCTTGAAGGCTTTTCACTAAAGGTATACATGCTTATGCTCCGGATGACACCTGCTCTGAGACAGGTGAAATCCTGGGACCTCCCTTTCTAGTCCTTTGTTGTCTCTTCATGGGGTCTCTGCAGGGTGGTGGCTTCAGGATGGGGGCTCTCAAGGGGGACGGTGGTGAATCTATATTTATCTTATCTATCTATCTATCTATCTATCTATCTATATCTCACACACACATAGAAAAGCAAGCGATCCCTTATTACCTTGTAGGTCCTACCCTTACAAACCAGCCCTTCACTTCTGCAGCATTCTGTTCATCAGGCAGTCACAAAGTGCCACTGGGTTCACGGGGAGGGGAAATAGTCTCCACCCTGAAAAGAGAGTGGAAAGATTCTAGCAGAGCACATGGAACCTGAAAACTGCTGTGTCCCTGTATGGAAAATATAATCTGCCACACACTTAATTGCATTTATATGCTATAGAGTGTTCTGAGCATGTTGCAAATACCAGCTCACGTAATGAATCAGGTACTGGTCTTGCTGTTAGAGATGGCAGATGTTGTCTGTCCTCCATCCACATTTCCTTGACCCTCACCATGTAGGTGCCTATCAGCCCAACTTTCAAACGCGGGAAGTTGGCCTGAGAGCTCTTGCCTCCAGCAGAAACAGATGGGTTGGAGAAGAAACGTCCTCTAGGAGCAGTCATCACAAATAATTGGCAGCAGTTAATGTAGAAATGCCCTGGCTCCCTTGGCCCCGGGTGGTGGGATGGGGCTTTGATTCTCAGGATGTGTTCTATGCTGGCCCCCAGAGTCCCCGGGGGTGTAGGCTCCAGTGGCCCACGGTGTGGATGAGCTTGACAGCACACCTGTACCAGCTGCCTTTCTGTCCATGGCTTCTTCCTTCCACCATACTTGTGTCTCTCGTCCCTCCCAAATAAACCACTTGGATTTGAACCTTTCTGGGGAACTCAGATTAAAACTTTTAACTGGCCTAAGATCACTTAGGAATTTGAATCCAGATTATAACTGCAGATGGCTTTGAAAAGGTCTTTCTTGGCACCTCAGCTAAGTGACCTTATAGGAGAAGCAGTTCTAAAGAGGATAAGAGGCCTGGAAAGGAAACCAGAATTCCTCCCCTGTAGACCTGGACACTCCCAGCTTACATCCACCAAACATTTACTGAACTGGTACCCAATGCTGAGCAGAATGCTAGAGCTCGTCAGTTCTCTGATTCTGTGAAAGGCATAACAATTTTTGGCCAAATTCTCTCTCAAGGCCATGATGGAAATCACAGTAGACTTGTAAATGAGAAAACCTTCTCCCAGTATGAGATGCATTTTGGAAACACTCTCTAGACTTCACCGTGGACCGTGTGATGAGGCTGGGATGAATGTATTAGCTAAGGCTGCCATACAAATACCATAAATGGAATGGCTTAAACAACAGAAATTAATTTTCTCACAGTCTGGAGCCTGGAAAGTCCAAAATCAAGATGTCAGCTGATGCAAATTCTGACGACAGCTCTCTTACTGGCTTGCAGGCCTTCACTCTGTCCTCACACGGTGGAGAAAGAGAAAGCTCTGGTCTTTCTTCCTCTTCTTATAGGAACAGTAATCCTAATGGGTAAATCATATTGCCCCATCAAATACCCAGAGCAGATGCCAGGCTCCCTGTGCCACACGTTACCCAACAGGCACAGCAAACATGGCTTCTTTCCACAGAGTCTGGAAGATGTCTTAGGAGCCTTCTCTAGGCAGTCGCAGAGAGTTGACCAGTGTTGGCATATGGGATGAAATCCACTCCCAATTCTAGCCATAAAGAATAAATGCTTTAAAAAAAAAAGAAAGAAAGAAAGAAAGAAAGAAAGAAAGAAAGAAAGAAAGAAAGAAAGAAAGAAAGAAAAGCAGCACTCAAGAAATGCGGTCGGAGTCTGGAGGCAGGAAAGCTCGACCAGTGTGGGCTGGAGAGGACAGGAGGTGTGTGCGGTGGGAAGACCCAGAGTGGACTCTGAAGGATGGCGACCATCTTGAGTTTCTGGGAGGACAACAGTGACTTGTAGTGAGGGGATGTGCCCGGTATGTTCAGAGAAGAGCTGGGCAAGAATGGAGAGTTTTCATTGGCTCTGGAAGGTGAATGACGCTGAGGGGTCTCAAGTATTTTTTCCTTGTGACAAAAACAAATCTTAGTTTCTTGATCTCCTTAACTCTGATGATTTGGCCTGCATCCAGTTCATCCATTAATCACCCTTTGGCAAATTTTGAAACTGCCACTTCTACAGCCTTAAACTCAAGTAGTTTTTTTCTTGTTTTCCTCTGTGCTCTCTCCTTCTCAACTACCACGTCCTCCTGATACACACTCCCATAACACTGGGTGTAAGTTATGAAGATGGTTTAGAAACCAGTACCTATCACTCATTTCAGTTGCTGAATGGGTATTTCCAAATGGCTGTCTGCACAGCACCTCAATGTCAACATGCCCCGAGTCAAACTTCTTCACCCACAAAATAAGCTGGCTGGCCGCTCCCCCAGTTATCTGAACATCCCTGTTCCTCCATCAACCATCAACCCTGCTCTCAGAGCCTGGGAGGGAAGTAAACCTAAATAGACAGCCAAGCCCCTTGCTGGGTATTTTCACACCTTACCTCATTTAATCCTCACAACAAGCAAGGTGGTAGACAATATTATTTCCATTTGTAAATGAGGAGATGGAGGCTTAGACGGGTTAGAGAATCTGCCTGAAAGTAAAGCTAGAAGTAGTTTTTAAAAATAGAGCCAATTGCAACACAGCTCACTTTGAGTTCAAAGTTTGCTTTCTCTTCATCCTTCACCAAGACCTTTTATTTTCCCTCTAGATCTTTTATCTGTGTTATTCTCTTCCATTCCCTCCACCACCACCCTTTCCCAGTGTCCCACTCAATGAGAAAGTCTCTAATAAGTCTCCCAGCTTAGGACAGCCAAGAACAGCAGCTGTGCAAGGCAAGCAGCAGGTGCTTCGTGGGGCGGGAGGGGACTGGTGGACCACGGGTGCTTGGTCTAGGACCTCAGAGGAATTTACAATTCAGAATAGGAAGGCAAAGAGACGGTGGGAGGAAGGTGAGAGAAAAGGGTGGGAGGTGGAGAGAGGGTGGGAGGGGAATAAAGTGTGGGCGGTAGAGGGAAGCTGCCAGTCTCATGGTTTGCCCTGGAAACCTCTGCCTGCTCAGTCCCAGCCCACTTCTAGGCACTCTTCTCACCCCTGCCCGCAGTCCACAAGGTACAGTGAGAATAACCACGACTATAGAATGTGGCCCCCTTCCCCAACACAGTCCTAAATACAAACCAGACAGCCGGAAGAATGGCTTCTAGGGATAAACATCTGTACACATTGGTTACATTTCTTTTCACTATTACTAGCCAGCACTGTGGAGCTATTACTAATGGGCCACACTATGTAAGCACTTTCTAGGTATTATATCATGGAATCCACACAACAATCACAATGCATTTTGCAGAAAGGCAAGTTAGGCTCCCAGAAACACACCTAAGATGCCAGGCTTAAGATGGGTGAAACCAAACCCAAGCCTGCCCAGCTCCAGGGCCCCTGCACTTCACCCCTACATCAACCTGCCAAACAACTACACCCTCCAGAAAAAGGTTCTTGCTATAAAAGTAACATAGTCAGTGTAATTGGGGGTGTGTGTGTGTGTGTGTGATTGTTGTAAAAGTGTGAATAAACAGAGATGAAAATGGAAAATCCCATTATCCCATCACCTGGAAATCACCACTAGTGACATGTTGGCATCCCTGCTCCCAGATGTTTCTATGTCTACATACTATTTTTCTTGAATAAGACCAGGACTATGCAGTGTATAAAGTTTTATAACTTTCATTCATGAAATAATATACTGTATCATGCATTTCTTTCTTTACCTTAAAATAGTTTTCTATGATACAGGAGGTTGTATAGGACTCCTTCAGTGCTTTCATGGACATACCATAACTTTTTAAACTAGTCCTTTTATTGTTGGACATTTAGGGGTTTGTTTTTCGGTTTTTCACTCTTGTAAATAACTCTGTGATGGACATCTATGCAGTTGAAGCCATCCAGTCAGGCCCCTTCCGTCTTCTCGGGCCCTCCTCCAAAGCCTTGGCCATGTGACAGCTGGAGCGATCATGGCCTTGGAACATGCAGCTCACTCTGCCTGAGTCTCTTTCTCACTTTCCAGTCACTGGCCAACTCGTGCTGTCTCTCAGGTCTCAGACAAAATGGAACTTCTTCCAGGAAGCCTTCCAAGAATTCCCAGATTAGATCAAGCCCCTCAGTTGTTTGTGCTCCTAGACCCTACACAGCTCCTTCCTTGCATTTAATGTCATAATGATGAATTAACTGGCCATGTAGTCACTTGTTTAATGATCATCTTCCCGCCTAGATTATTAGCTTTGTGAGGGTGGCATCTGTCATTCTATTTTTCACTATGCCATCCCCAAAGACTAGCAAGGGCACTTAGTAAATGTTTTTAAATGAATGAATGAATTAATTAATTTATTAAATGAATATATCCCAGAGCAAGGATATCCCTGAACATTTTCTGAAGGAAAGCTTTAGAAGTCAAATTGTTGAGTCGAAGGACATACACATTTTTGAGACTTTTCATAGCTTGTTCACTTGCTTTCCAGAATGGTAGTAATGATTCCTATTTCCATCACTTGTGTGTAGGGGGAGGTCTGCCTTTTGTATGCCCTCAGCTTTTATTAAAAAATAAATCATCATTTATAAAATGATTGGCTAAATTACTCCAATCAGTGTTGGAATTTCCTTCCAAAATCTAGTTGTATATAGAGAGGGCTAAAAATTACTATTTCACAAAATGCGCTTTGAATCCACAGGGGACCCTTTCCTGCGTCATTGTCATTGCCAGGTATCAGTTCCATTCCTAGATCCCAGGGTTCCTAACTATTATAGTGATGACTACCATTGTTTGATTACCTAGTTTCTGTTGAGGGTCTGTTGTGTTAATATACCACATTCACACTATTCTTATACTATCTCACTTAATCCAAACACAGACCTAATGAAATACCACAATCATCCTCTATCACAGATGAGTAACTGAAGCACGGAGATGTTGGGTGACTTGCCTGAGGTCACACAGCTAACTGGTGATGCAGCTATTGGAGCTCAGTCTTGATTCTATAACCTGAGCTCATCACTCTGCTTCTAGTTTCAACAATCCACCCCTACCTTTTCAGGTCTCACTTTCAAGTTTCCATGAATTAAAAAGAAAAAATCTGTAGCCAGCACTATTTCAAAATAGTTCTTCTGGAGATAACTAAGGTAATGTAAATAACTGCTGTTTGCCATATGTCTTATATCCACTTATTTTCAGTATTTTTATTTTCACATTATTATTGTTTCCATTTTACAGGTGACAAACTGAGACTCAGGTAAGTTACATCACTTTCCCCACATAGCTAGGAAATGGCAGAACTCAAAATCTAAATCAGAGCCTCTAAATTCTTTCTACTTTCCCAACTTTTACATGCTGTTTATTCCTTTATTAATTTTTTAGTGAAGACTTTTATGAAATACACTTGTCTGCTAAAAAATACACAGGTAAACTTTGGAAATATTGCTGGTTTGGTTCTAGACCAGATTAACAAAGTAAACATCACAATAAAGCAAGTCACACAAATTATTTTGGTTTCCCAGTGCATAGAAAAGTTATATTTATACCACACTGTAGACTTTTAAGTGTGCAATAGCATTATATCTAAAAAACAATATGTGAACCTTAATTTTAAAATGCTTTATTGCAAAGAAAATGCTAATGATCATCTGAGCTTTCAGTGAGCCACTTTTTTGCTGGTGTAGGGTCTTGCCTGAATGCTGATGGCTGCTGACTGATCAGGGTGTTGGAAGCTAAAGATTGGGGTGTCTGGCAATTTCTTAAAATAAGACAATAATGTAGTTTGCCACAGTGATTGACTCTTCCTTTCATGAAAGACTTCTCTATAGCATGTGATATTATTTGGTAGCATTTTACCCACAGTAGGACTTGTTTCAAAATTGGAATCGATCCTCTCAAATCTTGCTGCTACTTTATTAACCAAGTGTATGTAATATTCTAAATCCTTTGTTGTCATTTCAGCAATGTCCACGGCATCTTCACTAGGAGCAGTTTCCATCTCAAGAACCACTTCCTTTGCCCATCCATAAGAAACAACTCTACCCATCTGTTCAAGTTTGATCATAAGATGGCAGCAATTCAGTTCCTTCTTCAGGACCCACTTATAATTCTAGTTCTCTTGCTATTTCTACCACATCTGCAGTGACTTCCTCCACTGAAGTCTTGGACCCCTCAATATCAGATGAGGAGAATCAACTTCTTCCAAATTCCTGGAAGTCTGAAAGAAGTGTTAATGATTTCATCTCCTCCCATGAGTTGTGAAATGTTTTTAAGGGCATCCAGAAGGATGAATCTCTTCCAGAAGGCTTCCAATTTACTTTGCCCAGACCCATCAAAAGAACCCTATCTATGGCAATTACAGCCCTACAAGATAAATAGTAAGACTTGAAAGTCAAGATTACTCCTTGATCCATAAGGTACAGAATGGATATTGGGTAGCAGGTATGAAGACAACACTAATCTCCTTAGATATTTCCATCAGAGCTCTTGGGTGCCCAGGTGCATTGTCAATGAGAAGTAATATTTTGAAACAAATCTTTTGTTTTGAGCAGTAGGTCTCAACAGTGGGCTTAAAATTTTCAACAATATGCTATACACAGATGTGCTGTCACCAGGCTTTTTTGTTCTGTTTACAGAACACAAGAGCACAGGCAGAGTAAATTTACCATAATTCTTAACTGCCCTAAGATTTTCTAAAAGGCAAACTAGCATTGGCTTCAGCTTAAAGTCACCAGCTCTACGGGCCTCTGACAAGAGAGTCAGTCTATCCTTTGAAGCTTTAAAGCCAGGCGTTGTCTTTTCTGTAGGCATGAACATCCTTAATAGCATCTATTTCCAGTTTAAGCTGGTTTGTCTACATTGAAAATCTGTTATCTCTAGTAGCCACCTTCATCATTGACCTTGCTAGATCTTCTGGGTAACTTACTGCAGCTTCTATAACAGCACTTGCAGCTTCACCTTGAACCTTATGTTATGGAAACGGTTCTAACTAGCTTTCAACATTTCTTATGCAGCTTCCTCATCAATCCCAGGCTTCACAGAATTGAAGAGAGTTAGAGACTTGTTCTGAGTTAGGCTTTGGCTTAAGGAACTGTGGCTAGTCTTCTATCCAGACCACTAAACCTTTCTCTCTATCAGCAAAAAGGCTGTTTCACTTTCTCATTCATGTGTTCACTGGAGTAGCACTTTTAATTTCTTCCAAGAACTTTTTCTTTGCATTCACAACTCGGCTAATTGTTGAATGCAAGAGGCCTAGCTTTTGGCCTATCTCAACTTTTGATATATGTTCCTCACTAAGTTTAATCATCTCTAGCTTTTGATTTCAAGTGAGAAGCATGCAACCCTTCCTTTCACTTGAATACGTAGAAGCCCTTCTATGGTTATTAACTGGCCTAATTTCAATATTTCTACATCTCAGGGAGTAGGAAGACCCAAGGAGAAGGCAAGAGACAAGAGAATGGCATTTATCAATTAAGTTCACTGTCTTACATGGGCATGGATTGTGGCACTGCAAAACAAATTACAATAGTAACATCAAAGATTACAGATCACCATAATGGATGTAATAAAAATGAAAACATTTGAAATATGTGACAATTACCAAAATGTGACCCAGAGATACAAAGTGAGCACACACTGTTGGGGAAATGGCGCTGACAGACTTGCTGAGATAGGCCAAAAGCTAGGCCTCTTGCATTCAACAATTAGCCGAGTTGTGAATGCAAAGAAAAAGTTCTTGGAAGAAATTAAAAGTGCTACTCCAGTGAACACTATGCAAGGTTGCCACAAACATTCAATTAGTAAAAAATGCAGTATCTCTGCAAAGTGCAGTGAAGTGAAATGCATCTATGTCTAGCGTTGCCACTAACTTTGTGCACGGAGAGATTGCAGATTCTCAAGTCCCTGAGAATTCTGGATTCTCCAGCCCTGTGCCCTGGGCGATGGGAAGAACACAGGAACTTTGACATCAGAAAGATCTGTTTTCAAAATATAACTTGCCATTTCTAGCTGATGGATGTCAGTCATTACAGTTAAACTACCTGATTTTAATCTTCTCATCAGCAAAATTGAGCTAATACTATCTTCCTTGCTTTATTATTATGAGAATTAGCACTAACACAACGGATAACCCTCGGTATCCAGTGGGCATCAGTAAGGGACAGCGCTGGTGGTGCCGATGCTGGCTGTGCTGGCGGTATGGTGGTGACTTCCTTCTGTTGCCCACGTAAGCCTCAGTCTCACTATAGGAAGTCTCCACACACATTCATCGCCAAGTAATGCTTGAAACACATTCACACCCTTGAACTTTCCTGTGACTGAGATACATGCTTCGCAATCTATCTTAAGGTGACCTTCACTTGTGTGGAAAATCTGAAAATGTACAGTCAGAGTTACGTAACTGTGAGGCTGGCCTATAAAAGAAGCAGCTTTCCTCTTCCTCCTTTAAGTTTTTTTCATCCACTTGAGGCATTCCCCTTGTGGGCGTGTGATCTCCCCAACAGCAGCAATAGCTCAGGCGGCCACAACCACAGCCCTCAGCCCTGCTGCAAGGGAGAGCGCACGGAGCACCGGGCCTCCTGCAGGCCCAGGCTCCTGAGCAGTTGTAGTTCCATCTGGTGGCTACCACAGCAAAGGATGGCTGAGCTCAAGGGCCTCCAGGCCTGCCCTGAGCAGGGGGTACATTGGGAGTGGCTGTCTCTCCCTGAGGCAAACTGACTCTGGGAGAAATTTTGCTCAAATTCCAGGGGCTCCAGATTCTAAAGATGCCAGGAGAACCAAAGCACCCTCTGCCCATCAACACATACCCTTGCCTGGGGTCCTGCTAGGAAAAGGAAGTGCCACCGTCGCAGTGTAGATCATGGCACGGGAACTGACGTTTCAGAAACAGGACCAGAGCTACAGAATTGGGCTATCTTCTGCCTCTTGTGTTTCGATATCACTGGGAGATAAAAATAAGCAAAAGATGTGGGCAAATAATACAGCAGTCAATCCTTACATCAAGCTCCCTCAGTGCCAGACCTACCTAAGCACTTAATCTGCAAACAGCCCAAGGATAGATACCATCATTTTTCCCACTTAGCACATGAGGAATGAGAGGACTGAGTGGTTAAATGACTTGTCAATATGTGGCAAAGACTGTCTCGAACTTCAGACAAGCCAGGATTCTGACTTCAGACACCAAGCTCTAAACCACTATGTCTCACAAAAGAGAAATTATAAAGGACTGCTGGACATGTGAGAAGATGTTCAGCCTCAACAGTGACCAGAAGAAGCCACAAGTGACAAAACAGACATGCTCAAATGTCAGTCCCTTTTGAAAGGGACGTGTGCATATCTACCAAATGTATAGGCAGTCCCCGAGTTACAAACACTCGCATTTACAAACACAGATAGTTACAGGTAATCGGCAAATGTACAAATCCAACTTAAGAACAGACCCATACAACCTATCTCATTCATAACCTGGGACTGCCTGTAAACTGTGAATTCCCCTGGGTCCAGGACTCCACTTCCAGTAATCTACACTGCCAGAATTCTCCAAAAGCTTTGTGTGCTAAGAATGCTCACATAGAGCATTGTCTTTGCAAGCCCCTCTGGCCATCTCTGTATGTGACTCATAGTAAAGTACCTGGCACTTGGTGGGGTCTCTAAACTACTTGCAAAAACATATAAACGTTAAATATTTATTTAGCTAAGTAATGATGTATTTGTCCAAGTGCTTTAGTATTTCTACTAACAGTTCAACAGTACAACTGTGACCAAATCCAAATTCTGCAGAGCTGTAAGAAATCAGAAAGAGGCCCTTCTCTTTTAGGTTTTGTGTGGCCACCACCCGCTATGCTACCCACTGCTGCCCTGCTGGGGGATGGGGGGCTTTTGATTGGGTTCAGCCCATGGGCAATACCAGAAGATCAGAGGGCAGGCCTGGGAGTTGGAGTATTTATTCCCCCCTGCCCCCAGATGTACCCCTATCCCTTCATGCCCGGTCATGGTTTCATCAGTGGCTGGAATTCCATACAACCCTAGTTTCTCCGGGTGGTTGCTGTTTCAGGTCTGTGACTCATACTGGGTCTGACGATGCCTTTCCTTTCCTGCAAGCCAGGAAAAGGGGAGAGTTTCTGCTGTTGCGAGTCTCTGTATGCTTCACTATCCCTGCAGTTCCACTCACCTGTGTTTAGAGCTCTTACTAGACTGTGTTAGACTGAAGCCCTTAGGGTGTTAGCTGTTTTTGCCAGGACCTAAGTAACTGGGCCTCAGACTTCCATGCAGTACACACCTGGTTAGCACTTCCTGGGGTGACTAGCATGAAGATGTCTAGTCCTTCCCACCTGCCAGCTTAGGGGAGCAGCTGCAGCAGACGTTTTCCATGGGCTTGTGAAAGACCTTAACCTTCAAGTTTGGTTGGGGCTTAGCTCTTTTTTATGTGACAATGAATTAAGATAGCACATGCATGGTTAAATTAGTTTCTGTTCAGGTGTCCATCTAACCAGCCCATATCAAGGGTTATACATTTAAATCCAGTTAAAACATCTATGTTTCTAGAAAGCTCTTGAGATATTTGTCTCATAGGCAAGTGCAGTGAGTTCAAAGAGGCCAACAGGGAGTGAGCTACAGAGAAACCTGCTACTCCTTAAGGGTCCTCATCACAGCAAAGGCTGCTGTCAACCACCTGGTCCCAAATCTGGAGCCTAGAATTTCTCATTCCACCTCTTTAAACCTCTCTCAGGCTTATCCCTCCTACCCTGACCCCCCCCCCCCCCAATCCTCATTTCTATGGCCTGTTCTGGGGCCTGACCTTTCCTTGTCTGGTTTGTAATTATCGTAAAGAGTAGATGTGTCTTCATCTCTGCATCCCAGCCTGGTGGCTCCATGTGGCACAGTGTAGCCCTCACTAAAGGTTGGTTGCATGAATCACAACTTTTTTTCCTTCTCCAAACCATTTTCCACCTGACATAGTGAGATCCTTCTAAATCAGAGATGCAGTTATATCTATATCATCACTTAAAGTCCTCCACCATTCCACCATGGCTCTTGGCCAGGGATTGCCAGCCTTGTTCTGCAAAATATACAGACAGCAGGTAATTTAGGTCTTTTTGGCCATGTAGTTAGTTTCTGCTACAATGGCTCCATTTTGCTATTGTACTGTGAAAGTGGCCATTGATGAGCTGCTTTTAATCAATGAGCTTGGCCATATTCCAATAAAACTTGATTACAAAAACAGGTGGCAGACTGGATTTGACTGTCTTTGGCCTTTGCACCTGCTTCCATTATTACACCTAACTCCATCCTGTCATCCCTTGTCGATATGTTCACAGTTTATTGACCTACTCTGAGCAAGTATGTCCAAGCTGGTTGGTGTGGCCAACAGGTTTCCCAGGGCCGGAATTCCGCTGGTCTTCTTCTCAAGACACTTCTCCTGCACCCTTCACTTGCCACCAATGTCCCTTTTCTTACAAACCCTCAATGTGCTGTATATGTGTGGGCAACTGACTTTATACTTATAGCTTTCTTTTCCTAGAATCCCCTTTCCCCATCTTTATGCTCATGAAGCCCCAGTCTTTCAAAACTCCCCTCATTAAAGCCTTCCCTGGTACCTGCCTGGAGAGAACCTCACCTCCTTTTGCTGCCTCTGCACCTGCTTCTGTTATTGCACCTGACTCCGTCATGTCATCACTTGTTGACATCTCTATACCCAATTATGGAAGGGGACAGGCTGGTTACAGATGTGCTTAGGAATTGTTTGCTGACTGAATTAAGACCAAAGTGCCTTTCAGTAGGGCGATTCCAGATTTGGTTGAGACAGCCCCAGTCCTTACTCATTGGCCAAACATAACAGTTTGGAGCCATTTTTTACTCTCAGAAGTGACCTCATGCTTATGACAAATTACACAGTTGTCCTCCTTATCTGCACTCTGTGTGGTTAGCCTATATACAGGACCACAATAGAAGAGTCTAGGGTCCCCCTTCCCTGTGTTCATGCCCTTTCCTGTGTCAGCAGAGATCAGCGTCCCTGGCTTCCCCAGGCACAGCTGTGGGGCCAGGGCAGGGAGGTTGCCAATGCAGGTCTGGATTTCTGTGCCCCCCTCAGTACAGTGAGATGGGACCAGACTTGCAAGAAGGTGCCTAGTTAACTCTGCTGTACTCTGTGATCCCAGAACAACTCTAACTGAAGCCGGGAGGTGGGGAAAGAGCCACAGGACTTCATGCTCAGTGCAGGAAACCCTCCAAGCTCAGGGCCCACCAAGGAAAAGCCATCTGCGAGGTCTTCATGCACAAAGAGGGATATTTCATTTGAGCAACCAGCCCATATCAAGGGTTATAGGAGCTCCTGACAAGGTGCCCAGGAAAGAGAAGAGGAAACACTGAATGGTCTTTCCCCCTAGTTTGCTCCACTTGTGTGACAGCAGCCAGTTGTCCCCTGACTCTTTCCTGAGCTTTCTCCTTCCTCCCCCGCATTTCAGACACTTCATCTCTGTTCCCTGGGCCCTCACAGGAATACAAAGTGATCCCCCAGAAGTAAGCTGCATAAGGAGCCCTTGGTTCTTTGAAAGCAATCTCAAATGTGGGAGTGGTTCCCTAACTCTCACAGCTCTCAAGTCAGGGCAAAGGCAACTGAGTGCATGTGCCAGAAATGTCTCCCTCTGCACATGACTCTGACTATTTCCTACACTTCCATCCTCAGAACACTACCCTCTGAAAGGTCAGCCTGATTATTTCCAGGAGAATCAAGCTCTTGCTGACCCCAAATTGTAACTCACGACCTTGAATCCATGCTCCTGACTTTTTGTTTAATAAGCCTTTTGAGTAGCTTTTGAATAATTCTGAAGCCAACCCCAACTATATTCAATTCTCCTAAATAGACATGTATCCTCCATGGAATATCAGGACACCCCCAGCCAATTAACAAAAATTCAAACTTAGAAAACTAAGGGATTACTGTAAAGATTCTGTGCAGGATGAGGACTCACCACTATTTCTTTATTAACTGAATGGGTTTCTGAATTTAAGTGTTCATTCGTGACTCCTTAAAGCAAAGACTTCAGGAGCCACTGTCAAATAAACATCATCTCTCACACCAAACCACCAGGTAAACGTGACCCAATTTATTCCAAATGTTTTAGAAATAGCCCCCTTCTTTATTTACATTATGTAAAACACAGGTGTACATTTGAAATATAACCATCCCCCAAATCAGATAAAATCCAGCACCAAAGAATGTGCCAAAACAATTCTGTAACTAAAGCCATGAATTCTGAAACTTCAGCAAACAGGTGATGTATTGCCCTCTGTGCACAAAGTACCTCAGAAGGTTAGAACAGGGGATCTTAGCCTGAGCTATCCGTTTGGAAGAAAGGTGAGGAAATATATGCATAATTTACATGAGACTGAAAATAACCTACATAATCTTGAGCAATTTATGTAAGTTCACTAAGTTAGTTTCCTTATGTTTCATACAGAAAGTCCTCTCATAGGATGTTCATGAGGACGCAGGAGGCGATGTCCACAAAGAGCACAGACAGCAGCAGTGATTCTTATCTTCACCTGTGCTTCATTAAGAGATTATCTTACTACGTGTTTATGGTAGTCAAGGAACAATGACTGAAGGAGGTGGCCTTTGAGCTAGATCTTAGAGGATGGGTGAGATTGCAGGGATGAGGGCACAGTGTGTCACTTTCAGCAAGAGAAAGGGTGCAGACCAGGTCCTGGAGGCCATGGACAGGGTTGGCTGGCATACGGGTATCCAACAGAGGGAAGTGGGACGTAAGGCTGGAAACAGAGGTTGAGATAACATTTTGAAGGAAATTCCCAGAGAAGGCATTTGAACATTACCCTAAAGTCAATAAGGAGCAACTCAAGCTTTTAGGGGAGAAGAGTAATATTCTCCGAGTTATATTTTAGATATATTCTTCTGGCTGCAGTGTACCAAATGGACAGCAGTGGAGAGACCCGTCAAAAAGCTATTTGGCTATTTTAATGACCTGCGAAAAAGACAGTGAGGGCCCAAACACGCTTCAGACTACAGAAAGCAGATAAAGCAGACAGATGGGAGAGACATTTAGGAGAAAGATCAGCCAGCCTAGTGTAAGGGAGAACGAGAGGGTGGATTCATCTTTCAGGGATTCAAAGATTTTGAACTTGGGTACAGATGCCCTTTAAAAAGTGAAGAAATGCAGAAAGTGCAACCAGTTCAGATGATAGGAGGGAAGACATCTGTGGCTATAGTCCCTAGCTCCGAGACTTCTACTGGCAAGCAGACCTTGGATGGAAATTAATCTTTCTCTTTCCTCTTCTGTGAAATGGAGATACCTGGGTCTATCCCATAACTTCCACAAATAGCTTTACTGATTTCTAAGTCTGAGCTTCTCAAAGACTGGAATCTCTGTACTCATGATTCACTGTAATTTGGGGAGGAAATGTATGAATCACCCCATGTGTGCCTATTTATATCTATTACTACTTACCCAGGAAGACTTGAATAGGTGGGCAAAGTCAACTCCGGCCCCAGTGTGGAGACAAGAGAGGGGTTTCATATGTCTGTTTAGTAGCTGCTTTGGTAGATAAAATGCCAAGAGTAGTTATTGAAACCCTGTAGAGTTTCTTAGCAAGTTGGATGGAAACTATAGTACTGCATCAGCTAGGGTCCAGTCAGGAAAATAGACCATAGTAAGTATTCTAACAGAGAAAATATAATACCTGAGTATTATAGGTAGATGTTGGAGGACTGACAAAGAAAAATGAGAACACTGAGCTAACACCAATGTAGTAGCCGAGGTAAGTTTCTCACACCACCAAAGAGAACAAATAAAAGAAACAGGAGTTGTCAGAACCTTCAAGTTAGTGGAGAATCCTGTGGAGCTGGGCAGGTCTCCACGGAAGGACCAGTGAGTGCTGCTCTCTGTCAGGCTGGAGGTGCTGGGAGAAGGTGACCTGGAACCCACTGTCACTGATGGGTACACAGCCATTGCTGGGGTGATTTTCACATGAATAGCTAAAGAGGAAAGAGCAAGTCCCCTGTCCTCCTGTCCCCTATTATAAGAACCTAACAAGAAGCCAGCTAGCACAGGAGGAATACAATTTGTAGAGTCCTAGCATCATTCAACAAAGAGAGGAAATAAGGGCCAATTTGGAGCTTAGAACTATAAGTTCAATAACTGACTTGAGGAATTTATTCAGCACAAGATCTGAGAGATATCAGATTGCTATATTTATTTTCTGAACAAGAAACCACAAAATATAAAAACTGTTCCTTGGCTTGGCACCTGTAGCTCAAGCGGCTAAGGCGCCAGCCATATACACCAGAGCTGGCAGGTTCGAATCCAGCCCGGGCCCGCCAAACAATAATGACAGCTGCAACCAAAAAATAGCCAGGTGTTGTGGTGGGCGCTTGTAGTCCCAGCTACTTGGGAGGCTGAGGCAAGAGAATCCCTTAAGCCCAGGAGTTGGAGGTTGCTGTGAGCTGCGATGCCATAGCACTCTACCCAGGGCAATAGCTTGAGGCTCTGTCTCAAAACAAACAAACAAACAAACAAAAAAAAAACCCAAAACTTTTCCAAATCATGGAGCACAGACTAGAAATACTAATCTACTCTCCAGCAAGCCTCTAAGAGAAGGAAAAAAAATAGACTTTGTGGAAGGAAACTGCTTATGCTAAGGTACAGATTGAGGCACACACACCCTAACATGACCCTCCAATGATATATGCCCTTGTCTAATCCCATCCCCTTGACTGTGGCTGAGACTGCATCTTAGAATGGGTACAGGTGAAACTTACTAACGGCAGAATACAAATGTTTACATACAATAACTAAGAAAATGCCATGAAGGCTACGTTGAACAGTTTGATGAGAATATTTCAAATTGTATATGTAACCAGCACGTTGTACCCCTTGATTATACTAATGTACACAGGTATGATTTAACAATAAAAGAAATGAATAAATAAATGAAAAGAAAAAAAAAATAGGATACAGCAAAGGTAGTGAGATATTACTCTTTGATTATGTTATGAAACCAAGTCTTAGCTACCTGGAGTGAGAGAGGTCCTCTCATGGTCCTTGAAGAAGCAAACGTTCGTGTTGTGACCTGCGCTGGCCTCTAGAACTTGAGGATGGTTTCCCGACAACAGCCAGTAAGAAGCAAGGGCCCTCATACAACCACAAGGAAATGAACTCTTCCAACTATTTGGATAAGGTTGGAAGTGATCATTCCCCAGAGCCTCCAGATAAAACTATAGTCTTCTGAGTAGATTTTCAGCAGAAGACCTTGCTAGGCTGTGCCTAGATGCCAGACCCTTAGAAACTATATGTTGTTTTAAGCCACCAAGTTTATAATAATTTGGTATACAATATTAAACCAACATAGGAATAATCTTTATTTCTCTGTTTTACACCTACAGTCAACATTGACCTCTTACCTAACATGGGCCAGGTGTTTCCAGTCTTCAAGAAGCCCATTTAGTAGAGAAAACAGACCAGTCTGGTCTTGTGTACTATGTTTGGGATATAGGTGAGCCTGACCAGCAAAAGAGCACAGGGGAGCCCTCAAAGGAGAAGATCTTGCTTAAAGGAAGACTTATCAGTTAACTAGGGAAGGGGGCTTTAGGAAGAGGTCCAAAAACATTAGATTGTCCTGACTGCTGATCATTTTTCTCTAACTTGCTTACATGAAACAGAAATCAGAAAGCAAGAAATAAATTTAACTTCTTCCTTAAATTGTTTTCCTTCAATTAGATTTACACTCATATTACAGCACTCAATTGAAAATTCAAAATCCAAAAGAGTAAAAAAAAAAAAAAAAAAAAAAAAGTGTGTGCTTGAACTTAGATATGTCTCCTGATAGAGAGTAGATTAGTGATTGTTTGTCTTAATAAATGCCACTTCCTCTTGAAACTGTGCCCAAAACAACCTTAAAAAGTTCCAATTTCATGAAACGTGTCACTTCCTCTCTACTCACAGCCCCCATTTTCCTTCCTTCCCCTGGGTCTCACTTTTTTTTTTTTTTTTTTGATGTGATGCTTTAGTGTTTGAAATAATACCCCTCTCTGGCAGGCTGAAGTAAAATAACTCCCATTTTTCTGGGGAGAGTTTTGTGATGCAGAAAGTTTTGATCTCAGCTAAGGTCACGGAGAGGGTCAGAAACAACAGAGCTGAGATTCAACTCCTCGCCCCGGGAGCCTCCGTGTGAGCCCCACAGCCGTCCTGGTGCCGTCCTCTGAACTTGGAATGGCCTCCCACCCACGCCTAGCCTTCTTTGGTGCCTTCTTCCCTTCCCATAGCCTCCACCAGTTACTCAGGGTCCATGACCAGGATATGCTAAGCCACGTTGCTTGACCTACTTTAGCATTGTCACACTTCTTGGGGGAACTTTGGGGCAGAGCCTTAAAAATGGGGAAAAGCCTCCCTCCTACCCACCCCCAGCTTAGCTTGGACCTGCTTGCACTGAACAGAGGAGAGAGGATGGAGCAAATGAAAATGACAAAAGGGAGGAATGAAGTGACCACAGCTGGCCTTCAGCAATGCCAGAGTGACCAGTTCTTGGACTTCTTGAATGTCTGGGCAAAGACATAAGCACCTGTCCATTTCACATCAACCTTTTATCTGTCTCAAGTCACCATGGGAGCTATTTGGGGAGGAGCCCCATCTTCTGTGCTTCTCTGAAGCACCCTGTACTCCTCCCACAAGGGCAGTATAATTAGTAACATAGAAACACTGTGGGCTACCATCCCCTGTAAGGTGGGCTATTAACTTTTCAGAGGGTGTGAAGAGCTACCACTCTAATTTAAATAAAGCTAATGCCAAGGAACCCACATTCAAAGTTCTAAAACAGCAGCTACACACCCACCACCACCCACAGATCTAGTGATTGAGTTTTTTTCTTCAGCTTGGCCTATTATTTATTTGGAATCAGAAGTGATTTCTAGCTGGATGGTGCAGTCATTCAATCTGACACCTCAAAGCATCTGACTGTAGAGGTTTCTACCCCTTTAAAAAGTGTGGGCAAGGTATCATAACAGTGACCTCTCAGAGCTGTGAGTGGACTTGTGCCACATTCCAGAGGACTCCCGGACTGGCTGGAATCACCTTCCCTCCCTGCCTTGCTGAGATTTTGTTCTCAGACCAGAAACATCTCAATCAATTTCTGAAACAGGAGCAAAAACAGAAGCAGCAGTGATTCCTTCCCAGGGCACGTTTCTACTGGAGTTCTACATTGAACCACTCAGGCACCCACTGATTATTGCCTTTGAAGCCAAAAATTATAACACCTGGTCCAGTTTACCTTTGAATTTCCTAAGTGGAAATCTTGGGGAGGAAGCACGGGGGAGTCCATGGGGAGAGAGAGAGAAGAAAATCGAACCAGTCTTTAAAAACATAACATTGAATTAAAAATTACATTTTCACAAAGCGAGACTAAGCAAAAAAGTCTCCTTCAAGAACGTCTTTTTTCTGTATGTCAATTAATGAGCCTGCTCTTGCGGTGGGTTTTCTCTGCCGCCTCAGAGCCAAATCTTCAGCTCCCACACAGATCTGTGAAATCAATTTTCTTCCCCAAACATGTGGTAACCACACAGAAGTGGAATTAATAAAACTGCTCCCAAAGATGATTTCTAAAGATGACATTCCTACTCTAGTTTTAAGCTTTCTTTCCTGCGGCCAAGTAGGAGCCTGAAAGTGGGGTTGGGTGAGGATTGGGGGCCCGGTTAATTTTTTTTTTTTTTAATTTAAGTTTTTATAGTTTTAACTTAACTTAGTTTTTTGAGAAAGGAAGGGAGCCAGGAGGAGTTAAAGGTATACGAATAAAGAAAAGAAAAGCCAATCAAATTAGGACTGTCATCCCTGACAAAGGTGGCGTCGATGCCAGAGGGAATCGGGGCTCCCACTCAGTGCCCCCACGCACCTCTGTTCAGCTGTTGTCTCAGTCCCGCCAGGGCTGAGGGCCACCACTGAGGGCAGCGCAGCTGACATGCGGAACCTGCCACCCAGTGATGTTCCTCGGGAGCAGGCCCTGCTCAGCTTCAGTGCTAACAATGCCAGGAAGACAAGCAAAAGCCATCCGTCTCCATGACAGAGACAGCGCTTTCCTCCCATATTATCCCGTCTGTCATGTCCTCGTTGGACTCCAAAGGCATCGCTGTCTCATACATCATCATCATTTTCTCCCCACAAAGATGGAGAGCCCCAGGGAGGGGTCCTCTTTGGCTCACTGTCCCGCCCTGGATGGCCCAGAGCCTTCCCTCCAATGACAGAAGCAATACTCAGCTACCAGGGGAGACATTTGCATCCCTATTAGGCACAAGGCTTTGAAGGTGGAGGAGGAGGAACTGCCAGCCAGTTTGTAAATCAGAAGTTTAAACAAACTTCCGTGATCCCTGGAGGACTAAAGAGTGCTTTTGGTATACTGACAGGGGAGGGAGAAGAAAAAGAATCCAAATCTGGGGCTCAGGAATACACATAGACTTGGGAGAGAAAAGGATACACTTAGTCTTGGTCGATAACACAGTCTAGTCACTGAATATTGGAATATTATTAATAGTTATATCTAATTAAGACTTGGGTGCACGATTTTATGTAATTCTTCCAATAGTGTTATTTTACATTTACGGGACATTTTTCAGGGAACAAAGCTGAAGGTTAGAGGACCATCAGAATTAAAGAATCTTTTTGTCTGATTCTAGATCTTGGCACTGACTACAACAAGTGTTAGGGGGTCAGATATAGAAAACCCTCTAACTTCTGAACGTGTCCTAAGTGATAATGTTAATAGTTATCACTCATTGAAACCGACCACGTGTCAGGCCCTTTTCTAACCACCTCACATACATCTTCTCATTTAATCTGAGCAGGGAATATCACCCTGAGAATCAGATATTGTTGTTACCATATGTACATTTTATGGCTAGGGAGACCAGGATTTAGAGAAATGAAGTAGCTTTCCAGGTCCTCACCTAGCAGTTGGTGGGATTAGGATTCGAGCTCAGGAATTCCATCATCCATACATGGCCAGTAGCATCACTGATTTGCTGTGCAGAAGTCTAGACTCTACCAGGAGAAAGAATCAATCTGGCCATATGGGAGTGCAGCTCTCATCACTGGGTTCCTCACCAAAGTCAATCTGGATGAAATTAGTAGAGAATGCAACTTACCAGACATTTCAAAGGAGCAAATTTGGCATCAAAGCAGAGTGAAGAAGACCCAGGTGTTTCCTTGGGTTTGAGGGGGGAAGCTTATCAGCTAAGGGAGGGGATAAGTTCAGTCCTCACATTATGAGGCCGCTGCTTGCTGCACAACAGTAACTGGTACAGGGGACTGAAAAGTCCCAGGGGACTAACTGCTGACAACCAGCAAGTGGGGCTACAGTTCTTAGGCGTACCAGGAGGGCTGTATTTCTAACCTGGCGGGCCCTAGCTTTACCCTGAGCCTCTAAAAACTCAACTAGGTAATCCTGCAATATAGAATTTGATCCACTCACTTAGTTAAGGGCTTCTATCATGCCGTGAGATCAGGCAGCAGCAACAGACACTCAACCCAACTCAAAATGATGGTAGAAAACTCTGTTGGTTTCCTAATACCTGTCAGTCATTCCCTCTTCTTTCTGCTAAAAGAACCCTGATTTTGTTTAGCTAACTCTCCTCCTCACAGTCTGGTGTCTCACTATACCCATAACAGCAACCCCATTTCTCTTGCTAACTAGTGGCTAAGGAATGAATAAGTGATAAAATTCTGCCAATCAGTTGTGAGGGATGGATGTTGGGGAAGGAGAGTTCTGGAAAGGTTTCTACACTGAATTAAAAAAAAAAAAAAGACCCACATAGAGAAAGCAATGATCTTTTTCCTTCTTCTGGAAATTGTTACATGTCAATGGAACTGGACTGCAAGGGCTATGTTGCTACCTCCAGCCATCTCCCCTGAGGCCCAATCCAACACTCCAAGAAAAACAGGCTTGAATGATAGAAAGAAGGTGAACCCTGAAGGCATGGGTAAGTCACCAAAGCAACCAGCCCTGGATCTGCCCTACCTTGGACTTTTTTTTTTTTTTTTTTTTTTTTTGTAGTTTTTGGCCGGGGCTGGTTTGAACCCGCCACCTCCAGCATATGGGGCTGGCGCCCTACTCCTTTGAGCCACAGGTGCTGCCCCCTACCTTGGACTTTTGATTATGTAGGATAATATATTTTCTTTATGTATCCCCAGAGTTTGGTGTAATGAGATTAAGTGAGATAACCCACAGAACATCACTTTCAGCAGTGCCTAACTCAGGGGAAACCCTAGCTATTACTCCATCCATCATAGGGGAGTAAAGCTCCCAGCTCTGACTTTCCCCACTGCCTCTCGAGTAGTGTCAGGGCCATCAGTGAAGGCATCAGATCTGTATGACCCATTTCAGGTCTTCAACAAAAATCTCAGAAGTGTTCGGCCGCAAGACACCTTAGTTGAGCCATGGCAACCGTCTGGGTGGAATCTACACAAGGCAAAGTTCAGAGACTGGAACTCAAACTACCACCTTATCTCACCAGACTACAAAACCATAAAACCCCACAATAAAGAACATGGTTTAGAGATTTGCTCTAAATTTCCTGGCCTTGTTTATTAGTTGAGTCAAAACAAAAAGCAGTGTCTCTCCTTTTCCTTATAAACTGTACACTTTGGAAAGAAAAAGGAATAATATTTCCCCTCAATATGTGTGTTATATAAAATAATAAATACAAAATTATAGCTTCTTTGAAAAGGGCGTGATTTAAAGTTAGATTCTGGCAACAGCTTTAAAGTCATACAAAATTTCACTTCAGGCTAATTAGAAGATTTTTAATTAGCAAATCTTCCATCCGTTAGATTAGACAATAAAGATTTTTCACAACTACTATAATATTGAGTTCTCTTTTGCTCATTTTAACAAAACAAACTAGAACAATATCATTGATCAAAAGTCTCTATGCAGGCCTACAAAATTCGTAACAAGGAGATGAAGAGAGAGAAGTGTGGAGTCTCTTGCCGCTCTAACACTGCCCTGCTTTGGGATCTGGCCTGAGTTTTCTCCTCAATGAATGGAGGGGATGAATTAAATAAGTGTCTCTCAATCTCTGCACTACTGATGTTTTGGAAAAGATAATTCTTTAGATGTTGAGCAGCAACCCTGCTCTCTACCCATTAGACAGCAGTAACACCCTCCCATCCCAATAGAGGTCATTAAATATGTCTCCAGCCATTGTCAAATGTCCCCTCGGGGGCAGTAGTACACTAGCTGAGAAATGCAGAATTAGATGAGGTGCATCATGAATGTCAGCAAGGGTCAAGCTGTTAAAAAATGTGATAAGTAGACCAAATAAAAGGAAGGCAAAGACGAGAGCAAGTATCCTATCCACAGGGAGGACACTCCTCATGTGAGAGCAAGTATCCCATCCACGGGGAGGACACTCCTCACATGAGAGCAAGTATCCCATCCACGGGGAGGATACTCCTCACGTGAGAGCAAGTATCCCATCCACGGGGAGGACACTCCTCACGTGAGAGCAAGTATCCCATCCACGGGGAGGACACTCCTCACGTGAGAGCAAGTATCCCATCCACGGGGAGGACACTCCTCA
>CAUYPK010107159.1:0-10034 GCA_963574355.1 Loris lydekkerianus
CTCCTCAGAAGCAGCATAACAAAATCCAAACTTGGCAAAGAGCCACAGTATACAAAATAATGATAAGAGGCAAAGAGCCGCATTCATTTTGGCCGGGAGCCGCATGCGGCTCGAGAGCCGCGTGTTCGCCACCCCTGCTTAGAACAACCTATACCAGTAACAGGCTGCATACATTACCAAGGAGACTGCTATTTGCAGCCATTGCACACCAGACCCCTGTGAGAAAAGGAGTGTGGTCAGGTTTACTTTTTTTTTTTTTTTTCCCTAAGAGATGGGGTGTTGGCCAGGCATGGTGGCTCACACCTGTAACCCTAGCACTCTAGGAGGCTGAGGTGGGTAGATTGCCTGAAACCAGCCTGAACAAAAGTGAGATCCCATCTCTAAAAATAGCCAGGCGTTGTGGCAGGTACCTGTAGTCCCAGCTACTCAGAAAGCTGAGGCAAGAGTATTGTTTGAGGCTCGGTGAGTAGGGCACTAGCCACATACACTGAAGCTGGTGGGTTCGAGTCTGGCCCAGACCTGCTAAACAACAATGACAACGAAAATAGCTGGGCGTTGTGGCGGGTGCCTGTAGTTCCAGCTACTTGGGAGGCTGAGACAAGAGAATCGCTTAGAACTGAGAGTTTGAGGTTGGTGTAAGCTGTGACACCACAGCACTCTACCAACATGACATTGTGACACTCTGTCTCAAAAAAAAAAAGAGTATTGCTTAAGCCCAGGAGTTTGAGGTTGTTGTGAGCTATGATACCACATCACTCTACTAGGGGCAACAAAGTGAGGCTCTGTCTTAAAAAAAAAAAGAAAGAGAGAGAGAGATGGAGTCTTGCTGTGTTGCCCAGGCTGGTTTTAAACTCCTGGCCTCAAACAATCTTCCCACCTCAGCCTCCAAAATGCTGAGATTACAAGCATGAGCCACCATGCCCAGCCTTTTTCACTGAAAATGTTTAAGTCATGTTCAACCTGAGGAAGGGATTTGATGTGGCTGGTGTCCTCTTGTGCTTGAATTTATATTATTTCCAGGATAAATTATGGTAAATATATACAACATAAAATTTACTATTTAGCCATTTTTAAGCATACTGTTCGGTGGCATCAAGTATTACATTCACATTGTTGTGCAACCATTACCACCATCTATCTCCAGATCCTTGTCTTCCCAAACTGAAACTCTAACCATTGACTAAAATTCCCTTATTCCTCTCTTCTCCCTACAACTGCCATTCTCTTTCCATCTCTGTGAATTTTACTGGTATAAGAACCTCATTCAAGATGGGTCCTTTGGTATTTTGCTTATTCACTTAGCATGAAGTCTTTAGTGTTCATTAATGTTGTAGCATGACCCTGTTTAGAGACCCCATCTCTACTAAAACATTCATGTAGTAATATTCCACTGCTTATATATACTTCATTTTGTTCATTTATCCATTGATGGGCATTTGTCTTTTCTCTTTAACAAGGTTATTAAATGAAACCCTATTTTATATTGATATTTTCTTTTCTTTCATATACTCAGACAGATTCTTTCAAAATGGGACAAGAGTTTGTGAAACACTTCCCTACCAGTGCAGACAAGCTAACTAACCTTAACCTGGTTTCCAGAACTTTAAATATAGATGTAACAGACCCAGTTGTATCCCAAAAACCTGATGAGTGCCATAATTCTAGTAAAACATCTATCACTGGCACATCAGAAAGACTCTTATTGCAAGATGCCTCTAAGATGGAGTACTTCAATCAAAAACTTTCAACCAACAAAAGCAGTTATGCAAGTACCAACCCTCAGTCATGCCACCTACTCAGTAAAGAACAAAGAAGAAATAATCTTCAGAAAGAATCTTTAATATTTATGAAAGGAGTCATGGATGAATGTACTCATGTAGCAAATTTCTCAGGTACTGATTTTTATATGAAGTTGAGAATATTTGATGTGTAAATATTTGTGAAATATTTTTAAAGATACTTTACACTGCAGGGGTGCTCAAACTGCGGCCTGCGGGCCACATGAGGCGGTGTAATTATATTTGTTCCTGTTTTGTGTTTTTACTTCAAAATAAGATATGTGCAGTGTGCATAGGAATTTGTTCATAGTTTTTTTTTTTTTTTTTAAACTATAGTCTGGCCCTCCAACGGTCTGTGGGACAGTGAACTGGCCCCCTGTTTAAAAAGTTTGAGGATCCTTCCTTTACAGGATAATTTCTTACCTTCAAGAGTATATTTTTTATTGGCTTCAAAATGTGTTTGTTGGCTGGGCAAGGTGGCTTATGCCTCTAATCCTAGAACTCTGGGAGACCAAGGCAGTGGATTGCTTGAGCTCATGAATTTGAGACCAGGTAGAGCAAAAGCAAGACCCTGTCTCTACTAAAAATAGAAAAACCAAGGCAAGAGGATCACTGAGCCCAAGAGTTGGAGCTTGCTCTGAGCCACAGCACTCTACCCAGAACGACAGCTTGAGACACTGTCTCAAAAAACAACAACAGAAAGTGTCAGGATAACTTCGTTACTTAAAAGTATCATATTTCATTTATGAAAATCTAAGATCATCTCATTGAAAAACACATTGGATTTTGTATCTTCTTTAAAGTATTCATCTCAATGTATAGGAGATGAATAATATGGTAATATGGCATATTATAATTGATTTTCAACTTAATCAAAGAGTTTTAGTTTGACAAATAGTTCATTGTATTGTTTGGTGGGGTTTTTGTTTTTTTTTGTAGACAAAGTCTCACTTTGATGCCCTAGGTAGAGTGCCTTGGTGTCTTAGGTCACAGCAACCTCAAACTCTTGGGTTCAAGCAATTCTCTTGTATCAGCCTCCCAAGTAGCTGGGACTACAGGTGCCTGCCATAATGCCTAGTTATTTTTAGAGGTGAGTGTCTCAGGCTGGTCTCGAACCTATATGAGCTCAGGCAATCCACACCACCTCAGCCTCTCAGAGTGCTATGATTACAGGTGTGAGCCACAGCGCCTGGCCTGTTTGGTGCTTTTGATGAATATTTCACTGCATTATGGTGTATTTTATTTTCTAATATGATTAATAGTATTTATTTGAAAATCTCAGGGCTTTTTAAGTTTGTGCTAAATTTTTAAAAATCCTATACTTAGTTCCAGTTGACCCAAGCCTCATTATAGTGGTTCAAGCCAAAGAAGATGCCTATATTCCACGAACAGGAGTTCGAAGTCTACAAGAAATTTGGCCTGGTTGTGAAATCCGATATCTAGAAGGGGGTCATATTAGTGCTTATCTTTTTAAGCAAGGACTGTTCAGGTAAGATGATTGCTCTAACAGGTATCTGTTTATTTGGTATTTCGGTTTTTCAGGATAGGGGATTTTTTTTGCCTCAATAAATATGAAAGATTAGGTGGTATTTACAACGTATGTTTTAGTCCTCTTATTTCCTGCTTGATTCCCTGATTCCCATATAGATCCCCTATTTAGGTGCTTTTCTCTCTTTTCTATGTCATCTTCTTATTTTCTTATTCTTTCTTATTTTCTTCTAGCTCTGAGCTAGAAGCAAAAGAAAAGAAGATACGCCTTATCATGTGGTTTTACACTCTTGAAATATTACTTTCCAGGTATTTTAGGATTTGGGGAACAACATCACAGTTTGTAAAAGGTGCTTTAGTGTATCAAAGCTTTTTCACTCTGATGTTTTCTTAGAATGGCCTAAGCATCTGTGGAATATTCTAGCAATGTTTTCCAGTTAGCAACTGAATATTGAACCTTAAACAAGAAGTGGTTTTGTTAACAACCTTATATAATTTCACTGTAGTCAGAAATTTAGTCAGAAATTATCAAAACTTTTATACTACAACTCCAATTTTCTGATATTCTACATTATTTCTACTTCTATCCAAATTTCTTTTTTTTTTGAGACAGAGTCTTACTTTGTTGCCCTCAGTAGAGTGCTGTGGCATCATAACTCACAGCAACCTCAAACTCTTGGGCTCAAGAGATTCTGTTGCCTCAGCCTCCCAAGTAGCTGGGACTACAGGCAACCACCACCACACCTGGCCAGTTTTTCTATTTTTAGTACAAGCAGAGTCTCTGTAGCTCAGGCTGATCTTGAACTCATGAGCTCAAGCAATCCACCCCTTTGGCCTCCCAGAGTACTAGGATTACAGATGTGAGCCACCATGCTCAGACTACTTCTATCCAAATTTGATGATAAATTGTGTCATTGGAACATACAGTGGAACCTCTGAACAAAATTAAGGATTAGAGGGAGTCAAGATATCTGCCAAGTTTAATTCTAGACAACTAGAAGAATGGGAGAGACCAAAAATTTAGGAATGGAGGCTGGCAGAAAAAAAAAATTTCGGTTTGGATCAAGCTAAATACAGTAGAACCTCTGTAAGTTGACTACCTAGGGACTGTCATGAGGGGTCAACATACAGAGGTAGTAGGCTCAGTACCCATAGTTCAGTGGTTAGGGTGCCGGCCACATGCACCGGGGCTGGCAGGTTCGAACCTGGTGGGGGCCTGCCAAACAACAATGAAAAAAAAAAAAAAAAACAGCCAGGCGCTGTGGCGGCCTCCTATAGTCCCAGCTACTTGGGATGCTGAGGCAAGAGAATTGCTTAAGCCCAAGAGTTTGAGGTTGCTATGAGCCATGTGTGGCACTCAAAATAAGAACAAAAATAAACCATACAGAGGTGGTCAATATAAGGAACTAGACCTATTGTACTGATACATACATGTGGTGCATGTTTAGTCAATGAAAATTATGTCAACATAAGGAGGTGGTCAATACAGGAAGTGCCCTGTGCATAAGTGTTTGAAAACTGCCAACTGGATAACTGTATAATAGAATAATATATATGTTCGACATGTTTTAGCTCTTGTTAATATAAATAGTAATATTTTGCATGTTGCTTATTTAGTTCAATTTATAAGTGTGACCTTTTTGAGATACAGATTTATTGAAGTCTATTATGTCTTGAAGGATTTGGTAAATCTTTCTGTTTATAGTATGATCTTTTAAAAAATACTCATGCAGCATTTGAGTTCCTGTTAGTTGATAAGTGAGCAGACTATCCAATACTCAGTGACTCTCTGGCACAGTAAAACTAAAAACAAACAAAAACTGAATACACAGGTTGCTAGAATTGTTCAAAAAGAGTCCAAAGTTCTATTGCCTGTATGAATGCAGAGGATCCACATGCTTACATTAGTAAGTCAGTATCAAATTTCCTTTGTTCTTTTATATATCTCTGTGGCAATACAGATGAGAGATGTTAGGCAGAATAGTCTTAATCAAAGTCAGATGTAAAAACTCAAAAGTGGAGCCGAGCCCAGTTGCTCACGCATGTAATCCTAGCACTCTGGGAGGCTGAGGCAGGTAGATCACTGGACCTGAGGAGTTCAAGACCACCTTGAGCAAGAGCAAGACCTTGTCTTTACTAAAATTATAAAAACTAGCCAGGCCTTGTGGCAGGAGCCTGTAGTCGCAGCTACTGAGGAGGCTGAGGCAGGAAGATTACTTGAACCCATGAGTTTGAGGTTGCAGTGAGCAAGGCTGATGCTGCCATGGCACTCTAGCCTGGGGAACAAAAAACAACCTCAAAAGTGCTAAGATGAAGGCTTCATTTGAGGAGATAAATATTAACTATGACTGTTGTTTGCCAGATACTAAGGCAATTGCTTTCATGTTATCATCCCCTTTATATAAAGATTAAAGCAATGATTCTCAACCTTCCTAATGCCACGACCTTTTAATACAATTCATGTTGTGGTGACCCCCGACCATAAAATTATTTTCATATACCTACCTGTATTTGTACGGGGTGTATGTGATGGTTTTAGGCGATGCGTGTGAAAGGGTCCTTTGACCCCCAAAGCGGTCACAACCCACAGGTTGAGAACCGCTGGATTAAAGGGACCAAACAAAAAAGGTTAAGTAAGTTGCTTAAGTGGAGTCACTACCCCTTACCAATCAGAAACTACAAGTTCCTGGTGTGATGGGTCAGGACAGCAATCCTAACACCCTGAGAGGTATGGGAGGGCAGGTGGATAGATTGCGTGAGCTCAGGAGTTCAAGATCCTGTCTCTCCCCAAAATAGAGAAATTAGTCGGGTGTGGTGGCAGGGGCCTGTAGTCGCAGCTACTTGGGAAGCTGAGGCAGGAGGGTTGCTTGAGCCCGAGAGATTAAGGTTGCTGTGAGCTCTGATGCCATGGCACTCTACTCAGGGTGACAGAGTGAGACTCTGTCTAAAAAAAAACAAAGGCTCTGTGCCCGTAGTACAGTGGTTATGGCACCGGCCACATGCACTGAGGTTGCCAGGTTTGAATCCAGCCCCATGCCAGCTAAACAACAAGGACAACTGCAACCAAAAAAAAAAAAAAAAAGAGAGAGAGAGAAGAAAAATGGCCAGGCATTGTGGCAGGCGCCTGTAGTACCAGCTGCTTAGGAGGCTGAGGCAAGAGAATCACTTGAGCCCAAGAGTTTGAAGTTGCTGTGAGCTGTGCTCACAGTAGGACTCTGTCTCAAAAAACAAAACAAAAAAAAAAAAAACTGAGTTTAGATGACATCAGACTACAAATTTAGTCTTTCACTCACTAAATGTGAAAGAAGCCACTCCTTTATATGCTCCAATTTTATGCTTTTTAGAGCTAATTAATAATCCAAATGAATAAGAGACTATTCCAGTGATTAAAAAGGCATTTGTGTACCTTTCCTAATCTTCCTCATACCATGTACTCAAGCTCAGGTTAGAATTTTAGGGCATCAGGAAGTAAAACAAATTAAGAGTCATTCTACCAGAGCAAGTACCCACAATTAACTTTGAAAAAAACAAAAAACTGTCCAGTGGGTAAACATCCCCAGGTTCTTTCTTTCTGTTCTCACACCTGTCCTTAAAACAAAATCTCTATGTGTTTATATCAGCATGCAAAATGTCCAGCTTTGTTTCCCTTCTTTTGGTTTGTTATGATTTACAAGGAACAAGTTCTTTCTTTTTTGAGACATAGTCTCTCTCTGTGCTCTTGGTAGAGTTCCATGGTGTCATAGTTCACAGTGACCCAAACTCTGGAGCTCAAGCAATCCCCTTGGTTCAGCCTCCTGAGTACCTAGGACTATAGGTGCCTACTATAACATCTGGCTTTTTTTTTTTTTTTTTGAGATAGAGTCTCACTTCGTTGCCCTCGGTAGAGTGCTCTGGCATCATAGCTCACAGCAAACTCAAACTCTTGGGCTTAAGTGATTCTCTTGCCTCAACCTCCCAAGTAGCTGGGACTATAGGCACCTGCCACAATGCCTGGCTTTTTTTTTTTTTTAAGAGATGGGGTCTCGCTCTCGCACAGGCTGGTCTCAAACCTGTGAGTTCAAGGCACTCTAGCCACCTTGGCCTTCCAGAGTGCTAGGATTATAGGCGTGAGCCACCATACCTGGCCCAGCTAGTTTTTATTTTCTTCCTGTTTTGTTTTGTTTGTTTGTTTGTTTTTTGAGACACAGTCTCTCTCTGTGCTCTTGGTAGAATCTCACTTTGTCACCCTTGGTAGAGTGCCATGGCATCATAGCTCACAGCACCTCAAACTCTTGGGCTCAAGTGATTCTCTTGCCTCAGCCTCTCTACTGGGGCTATAGGTGTCCACCACAACGCCCAGCTATTTTTTAGAGACGGGATCTCGCTCTTGCTCAGGCTAGTCTGGAACCCATAAGCTCAGGCAATCCACCTGCCTCAGCCTCCCAGAGTGCTAGGATTACAGGAGTGAGCCACCATGCCCAGCCAGGAACAAACTCTTGACCCAAAGAAATAAAAAAGTTAGAAAGTTGTGTCTTCCCAATGTATTGACAATAACAATCTATTAGCAGGCTGTTATTTTTAAAGGTAATATCTTTGTTAGGATGTGGAAAAACGCTTACTACACAAGTAAAACACAAAATTAATACCTCATAGTTATTATTTAAAGTGAGTAAAAAATACAGACACATGCATTTTTAAAAAAACATGGGGGAAATAATATGAAAAGATTAATAGCATATCTTTAGAGTGATGGGATTATGACTCTTTCCCCTTTCTATACTTTGGATATATTTCTATATTCCCCTTTCTGAATACAGACAGTCTCCCTGTTACAAATGAGATGGCTTCCATAGGTTTGTTTTTAAGTTGTATTTTATATAAGTTGAAACAAATAGGTTACCTATTACCTGTAATAGCCTCCATTTGTAAGTGTGAGTCGTATGTCAGTCAGATGTTTGTAACTTAGGGACTGCCTGTACTCTGCAATGGAAATGCTAGGAGTGGTGCCTCACTCTTATAATCCTAGCAGTTTGGGACACTGAGGCAAAAGAATTACTTAATTCAAGAGCTTAAGTGTGCAGTGAGCTATGATGACACCACTGTACTCTAGGCTGCAACAGAGTAGAGGCCCTGTCTCAAAAAACAAAAAATCAAAAAAAAAAAGAAAAAGGAAAAAATATGTTAGGAACAGATGCAGTAATATGTGCCTACTGAAGTCCTTAACTACTTAGGAGGCTGTTCAGGCAAGAGGATCACTTGAGATCAGTAGGTCAAGGCTGTAGTGTACCATGATCATCCCTATGAATAGCCACTACACGTTAGCTTCAGCAAAACAGTGAGACCCCATCTCAAAAAAGAAAGCAAAAATATCTTCTAGAAAGTCAGAACAAGGCTTTTTGATTTTGAATTCAGTTATTAGGAACATGTTCTTAGTAAACAAAAAAATCTGTATCTTTATATTGTAATCTATGAAATAGATTGAATCTCACATTCTGAAAATTTACATAATTTTTGACCAAAGAGAATAAAGAAAAACCAGTTCCTTTTTATTATTTTAGGTATTTTATTTTTGTTATATGTATACTTTATAAGGCACAAAACAATTCTTAAAAAAAATATATGATGCTTCAGTTGGTTGAGGTTTTTCCAGTAGTTTTGGTGAAGTTACAGGAATCCAAATATTCATCCTCACTACCTTTTTAATAGCTGTTTAGAGAAAAGGTCAGGTTGCAAGCCATAGATAATTTGGAAATAACTTACAGTAAAGGTGTTGTCTGTCTCCCTTTTTTGGTATTTACTTGTAGTTTTTCTTTCATATTTAATTTTAGACAAGCCATCTATGATGCATTTGAACGCTTCCTCCATAAGTATGCTAACTAATTGGATAACGTCACGTAAACAGTACAGCCATCACGTTTATAAGAAAAGGAATTTTCATCCTATGATGATGTGAAGAACAAGCCAACAGCAATATTTATCTAATTGCTTATCAATTTAGTTTGGAATTCAGTGTTATAGATCCGTCAGCTACAAACTTTGAATACATTTGAATAATTTTAAAACCATACTTGAATTAAATAATGCTAAATATTTTTATTATTGTTCGTTGGAATCCCATATACTAAATTTCTAGTCTATCATTACTATTTATGAAAAACATTACATTTTTAATTATGAATAATTAATTTAAAATAAATTTATTCATAGGAACCCTATTGGTTTTTAATAGAAGTGCTAAATCAAACTAATATTGTAATTTAGGGGGCGGCGCCTAGAGCTCAAAGGAGTAGGGCACTGGCCTCATATGCCAGAGGTGGCAGGTTCAAACCCAGCTCAGGCCGGAAAAAAAAAAAAATAATAAGATTGTAATTTAGCAGTCTGTACTGTGTACCCTTATAATGATATTTTGCTGTTGATTTAAGAAACATGTTTAGTTCTTTTTTCAATGTCTGGTGAATTTCTAATCTTGTTTTCAACTTTAGTTAACTTTCTGCCTTGGAAATAAATACTTAATGATGTGAAAAATCAGTGTTAACTTTGAATTCTAAAAAATCCTGATTGCCTTGTAAGGAAGTGTTTTTAATAATGAAAGTACATGTTGAAATGCAGATAAGATACATTAGACTTGCCTAGACTTTAAAACTTTAACAAAGATTAGGTTATAAAAAATGCCAAGCATATTTCCCCTACTTAAAAGGTTTCAATTCATTGTTACTTTCTTTGCATTATTATTATTATTGCTTAATATTTCGATGTAGCAATTGTCTGATTCCTTTTCTGAATGTATTT
>CAUYPK010107160.1:0-13703 GCA_963574355.1 Loris lydekkerianus
CAGCCTTAAAGAAAGATGGAGACTTTACCTCTTTCATGTTTACATGGATGGAGCTGGAACATATTCTTCTTAGTAAAGTCTCTCACGAATGGAAGAAAAAGTATCCAATGTACTCACCCCTACTATGAAACTAATTTAGGACCTTTGCATGAAAGCTATTACCCAGTTACAATCCAAGAATAGGGGGGAAAGGGAGAGGGTGGAGAGGGAGGGGGGAGGGGGGTAGAGGGAAGGGGATTGATGGGATTACACCTGTGGTGCATTTTCAAGGGTATATTTAAAATTTGGCAAATGTGGAATGTAAATGTCATAGCAAAATAACTGAGAAAATGCCAGGAAAGCTATGTTAACCAGTGTGATGAAAATGTGTCAAACGATCTATTAACCAAGTTTATGGTATCCCATGATCAAATTAATGTACACAGCTATGATTTATAAATAATAATAAAAAAAATAAAATAAATAAAAAAAATTCAACTTGGAATAAGTAAAAAATAAAAAAATTAATAAATAAAGAAGTCTAGACGAAAACATTGGAAAAACTCTTACAAATAGTGGACTAAACAAAGTTTATGATTTACAAAGAAGATACTAAAGACAATCACAGCAAAGACAAAAATTAATGAACATGACCTGATTAAATTAAAAATCTTCTGCACAACTAAGGAAATGGTCAATGGACCAAATAGATGACCTACAGAATATGACAAGATATTTCTAAAAAGGATAATAATCAGAATCTTCAAGAACAAAATCCAATAACCACATAATAAATTGAGAGAAAAACATGAACAGAAGCTTTACAAAAGATAGAATAATGGCCAATAACATATGAAAAAACTCTCAACTTGCCTAATGCTCAGGAAAATGCAAATTAGAACCATATTCAGATGCCACCTAACTCCAGTGAGAATGGCTTCTATTTAAAAAAATCCTCCACAGATGCTGGCATGTATGTGGAAAGAAAGGAACTCTTACACACTGTTGGCAGGACTGCTAACTAGTACAAACTCGATGGAAAATAGAGATTTTCAAATGTTCAGAAAACATTTAGAGGATACTGTATACAAATACATATTGAATAATTTATCAATGCTTGAAATTATAAAAAAAATCTTTTTATTAATGGGTAAAATGAAAATAATGTCTTTGGTAAAAAGAAACAAAGACAATAAATAATATCGATGTTTGAAATGTAACCAGAGTTTCACTTAGAGATAAATTCACTCTCAAAATACTTTCATGTGAACTGATGAATAATGTTATATAATAATAATGAAATGAAATTCCTTTATAAATTAAAACAATCATTCAACAAGAAATTACAAAATATACAAAAGAAATAAAGTAAAAATCATAATAGAATCAATAAATGAAAGTTTATGGGGAAACATGATTCATGTGGCTTGCTAATATCTAATTTGATGTACCTATATACTCGAGTATAAGCCGAGTTTTTTCGGCACAAAATTCCTTAAGTGGAATAGATGTATCATAGTAATATAAGATGACAATAGTAGGAAATAAGGTGAGGCATCAGGTATATTGGAACTCTTTGTACTCTCTTCATAATTATTATTTAAATAAAAAACATTCTTAAAAAATTATTTAAAAATTATTATTAAGAAGTAACTCAAAATAGCACCTTTAGTCACTTGGCCCTAAGAGCCAAGTGATTACAATTTGAATATATTTACAAAGTTTTAAGGAAAATATATACAAAACACTAAATTTAAATTTTTTAATTAGTGGTATGACTACTAGGCAAAGCCTTCCCCTTAGCCATTTAAGAGATGAAGAAATTGAAATCCAGGTGATTACATTTTATAGAAAACACTATTGGAATTTTCTACTTTGAGAGTATATATAAACATTGTGAATATAGAATAGAAAAGGATGAGTGGATGCCATTTATATGTTTACCTACAGGATCCAAAAGAATTTTAATTACTATTAACTCAGTAATTCAATATAAGTAGATTAAGGATAATATGAATCATTCTTCTAATTAGCCATCTCTAATCTATAGTACTTATAGTAAAATTAGCACAACGTTAAAAATAATCCCATTGGTAACAGAGCAAAGATATTTTCACCTCATACCGTCATTATCATCATCCTTGGAACAATTAGTAACTTACTTAATGTGCTAAGGTAATTCTACATTATTCATCAGCAAAAAAATATTGTCTTATGTGGAGCATATACAAAATATTAACTTTTGCAAGGAATATTGTGTTTAAAAGTAAATAACCATTGATTTTTATAAAAATGAAATCATTATTTTGCTATTTCATGTAATGTTACAAATATAGGAAGTGTTTGCTTCTTTGAAGCAAAAATCAGGCTGCTCCCACTGCATCTTGCAAACTACTAGGGTTTGGGATTGTACTGGGCAATGATATGTAAATGATGTGTGGCTTCAAAGTGTCTGCAAAGCATTTTAGACAAAGATAAGCTTGAAGTCAAAGGTTAAATATGAAATTGAAAGTAATAATGTCAGTTGAGACTGAAATGCTGACAGCAGCAATACAGAGCTATCCTTGGGTTGACCTGGGCAGCCGAGGCAGCCTGCAAGCCTATAAAGATCTAAATTAGTAAAAAAGAGATAAAAATGAGCTAACCATTTACCAATAAGCTCTTAGGCAAATTATTGTGCTATATATAATATAGCACAATAAATATAATGACATCTACTACTCCAATCTATGGAGTAGTAGATGTCATTAAAAAAAAAAAATGCTGACATTTATATCTTAATACATGTTTTAACTTGCATAAAAATTCCCTGAATTGGCCTCTGTATTAGGTATGAAAACGTTATATCATTGCTGGATGAAACAAGAATTGTGCATGTGTTAGTTTGTATGTTGTTTTATGAGAGGTCTCCCTCTGTGTTTTAAGCAAATATCATATAATGTACTCATATACATATATATATATTTTTTTTGAACTATATTTGTGTTTTATCATTTGTATGAATGTGTAGGTGATTTAGTTCATTAACCTCTTGAATGGATTATAGCTTCTTATAAAAGAAAATTTCATGCATTATTTATTGGAACATGTTTTCTACTTATTTCTCTCTTTCCTTAACATTTTATGTCTCTATTGTGCAAATATTGATGCACTAAAGATTATCTCACCTACGCATTCATACAAATGATAAAACACAGCTATAGTCCAGAAATAACGAAGGAAGAGGAGAGAGGAGGGGGGAGGGCGAGAGTAGGGAAGTATTTGGTGGGATCTCACCTATTTTTAATTTTTTGCAGGGCACTAATACTGTTCTATCAATTTATATTTCCAACAACAGTGTGCAGGGGTTTTCTTTTCTTCACATCCTCTCTGGCTTGTATTATTTTTTATGTTTGTGATAATCACCAATCTCACAAGTTTGAGGTTATAGCTTATTGTTCTAATTTGCATTTGTCTGATGGTTAGGGATGTTAAGCATTTTTTCATATACTTCTTGGCCATTTGTAAGCTTTGGTATTAATAACCTAATTGATAAGCAATAGTTTGCGAAGACTGGGAAATTGTTACATATTTTCTAGTTAGAGAGTCATATTAATATAAAAGAAATACCAAACCAAAAGTTCCAAAGATGGCACTGAATAGTCACATGTATAAATTGAATGGTGTAAAAGGTAAACAATCAGCAAAATATATAGCTTATGATTAATTTAAAAATAACTGTAGCTTTTTGGAAGAAGTCTCAGTATAGATGGGGAGGGTATCAATGTACCCAAGCTGTAGGTACAGATAATTAACTACTTTCCCAAATCACAACTCAACTGAGAAATGCAGAGGATTTAAAGACATTCCTTTTCTCTTGGAGAACAATTTTAGTATTACCGGGAATCTAGTCTTCCCCCCATTTCCATCCATTTCTCTAGGCTGAAAGAGTTCATAGACTTTTTACATATTGTGTTTTTTATTTTCCTTTTTTACCCCTTGTGTTCTTAACTCAGTAAGCATGCATTCTAGTTGAGAAACAAGAGAGAGAAAATGTGATCATACTGTGTGACAGAACTCACTGACCTATCAGGGACACTACCTGCTAGATAGATCAAAAGCAAAATGTGAGATCACTTCAAAGCTATATATATGTGACATTCATGATAGATTGTAAGTATGAATAATATATTGATAATAAAAAATATAACATGGGCAGAGGAGAGAATTGAAAATAGCAAAAGTATGGAAAGCAGAATCACATTTAGGAATGAAGTTCATATTTGTACTCTAGGAGCAAGAGTAGTTTTACTTTAGATGGAGAGAGAACCAATTTATAATTCAAATTTTCAAAGCATGAGAATTACATTTTATAATTGTAGAGATGAATATACAGTTACACATTACTTAATGAAAGGGATAGGTTCAGAGAAATACACTTTTAGATGGTTTTGAATGTACTTGTATAAACGTACAAGAAATAGTCTACTGACCACCTTCAACATAGGATAAACAAGGTCAGATGATTAAGTTCACAAACTTACAATTGTGCACTTACATTAGCAACACTGTACAACTTAGTGAGATCTCATAAACTTAGTATATCAGGGTCTCACAGTTGTGCTCTTGTTAACACGTACTAGTGTGTTGATGAGTGACATTCATTATTGTGTGCTTTTGTGTGCTGTCATGAAAGTGTCAGGGCTTGAATTCAAGCAACAAGTGATCATTAAATTTCATGTTAAACTTGTCAAGAGTGGAAGTAAAATCAGGGGCATATTAGTCCAAGTTTATGGGGATAATTCCAAGAAGAAAATGTCAATGTACAAATTGATCACATGTTTCTCTAAAGGGACAGAAATCCTGATGAAGAGAAGTCAGGGAAGCCAGTACAAGCAGAACTGATGAAGACATTTCAAAAACAAAGCAAATTATGTGTCAAAATCACTCACTGACTATGAAAAACATAGCCGATCAAGTGAAGATTGACAGAAGAACAATTAGAAAAATCTTTACTGAAAATCTTCGCTTGAAAAAAGTAGATGAAAAATGGTCCCAAAGGAAGTCATGGATGAATGACAGCAAAGAAGAGCCAGTTTGCCAAGGCTTTTTGGAGAGGCAAATTGTTGTTTGGGTCATGTTACACTCATGTTTCATCTACCATGATCAAACTAACCTGAAATAAAGTTCAAAGTGCACCGTGTAAACCAGCCAACTCTCTAAGACTAAAAAAGTTCCATTAGTCCAAATCAAGAGTCAAAACAATTTTACTATCCTATTTTAAATATCAGAGGGATTGATCATTATGAATTTTTACCAACTGGATCAACAATTAACCATGTTTACTTTATGTAAGTGCTAAAAAGGCTACATGAAAAAGTTAGATGAAAATGACCTGAACTTTTCACCAACAACCCATGGCTCCTGCATCACAACAATGCACCATCTCAGATGACACTATCCATGCGAGAGCTTCTAGCCAGTAAACAAACAACGTATTGGAACACCCTTTCTACTCACCTGACCTGACCCCCCCCCCCGCAAGAATTTTTTCTTTAGCTGAGGATAAAGGAAATACTGAAAAGGAGAAAATTGATGACATTCAGAACATCAAAAGTAAAAGAATGATAACTTTGATGGCCATTCCAGAAAAAGATTTCAAAATTGCTCTTAGAGGTGGACTAGGTGCTGATCCTGGTGCATAACTTCTCAAGGGGAGTACTTCTAAGGTGACCATAGTGATATTCAGCAACGATGTATGTAGCACTTTTCCTAGGATGAATTTGCAAACATATTTGTCAGAACTCTTATCTGACACTCTTATCTGACAGTATCTTTCTAACACTATGGAATATTGTTAGAATTTTTCCAAATTATTAAGAGGTTGGTTGTGGAGGTTTGATGCAATGTGATTAAAAGAAAATGAGAGTGTATTTTCTCTACTTTATTCAGTCTATTAAGTAAAGCAGTTAACATAAATGCTTTACTTAATAAAGTAAAGCAGTTTGAACACACAAAAGTCACAAGTCCTTTTTATTATTTCACTTTTATACATGTTTTGCTCTATTCAGTAGAGAAGATGTCTGGTTTGTGTGGAAAAATAGTTATTAAATTTTCTAATTCGGTTGGAATAAAAACCATTAATGCTATGTTGTGGTGTAACTGATGCTAAGTTATATTTTTATCAACAGAATAACAGCCACTGACATCCAGGAACTCAGTTAACTCTAACTGTTAGGACTTGGTATTGTTGGGAATGAACATCAGCTAATGTGTAATGTTCTGTTGAGCATATATAATCTCACATGACACTAATTTAACACAAAATGGCTCTGAGACCATGCTAATGGTAGTTAAAAAAATAAGACTTCATAATTTTCTAAAATTAGACAAAAATAAAGTCACTGTGTAAACAAAAACATCACACAATCCCTCTCTCCCAGCAAATGAGAGTTATTAAGTTAATTTACCCAATACAGCTTTAGTTTATTTATTTCCCAGTATTATGATGTCAGAGCTCCCATAATTACATTGTATCAGTTCTCCTCTCTCCTCACCAACTCCAGCACCTGTTGTTTGGAGATTTTTTAATAAAAGCCATTCATTGTATTTGATTTTCACTTTCCTGAGTATTAAAGAAATTGAGTATTTTTCTGGGTTTATTGGGTATTCACATATCTTCATTCAAAAAGCTTCTTCTCATGTATTTACCCCTTTTATTTTATTTTATTTTATTTTTTGAGGAGGGTTGTATAATTTTTTCTTGCAGATTTGCTTGAGTTCTTTGTAGATTATGGTACCAGGCCTTTATTGGATGTATAGCATGCAAATATTTCCTCTCATTCTGTAACTTGTTCACTCTATTGTACGTTCCTTGGCTGTGCAGAAGCTTTTTAATTTAATCAGGTCCCATTCCTTAATTGCAGTTGTTGCCGTGATTGCCTTTGGGATCTTCTCCATAAATTATTTACCTGCACCATTGTCTATTAGGGTCTTCACAAGACTTTTTTTTTTTTTTTTTTTACACAATTCTTATAGTTCTGTGACTCGGGTTTAAGTCCATCATTTATTGGGTATTAACTTTTGTGAATAGTGAGAGGTGCAGATCTTTTCAGTCCTCTACAGGTGTGTATCCAATTTTCCCAGGAGCATTTATTGAACAGGGATTCTATCCCTCTGTGTATGTTATCGTCTGCTTTGTCAAAGATCAGAAGGCAAAATGAGGATGGTTTTATATCTGAGATTTCTCTCTGATCCATTGGTTTTTGTCTCTGTTCTTGTGCCAGTACCTGCTATTTTGATTACTTTAGCCACATATTACAGCTTGAAGTCTGGTAAAGTGATGTCTCCTGATTTATCCTTTTTGCTTAAGGTTGTTTTGGCTATTCAGGCTCTTTTCTCATTGAATGGGAAGCCTGAGATTATTTTTTCTAGGTCTGAAAAAACTAATGCTGGTATTTGAATGTGGATTGTACTGAAACTGTAGATCACTTTGGGTGTTACAAGCATCTTAACAGGCTCTCTTCCCGTAGCTCAGTAAGTAGTACACCAACCACATACACTGAGGCTGGCAGGTTCGAGCCTGGCCCCGGACAGCTAAATAACAATGACAACTGGCATATCTGCAACAAAAAATAGCCAGGTATTGCGGTGGGCACCTGTAGTCCCAGTTATTTGGGAAAGGCAAGAAAATTGCGTAAGCCCAAGAGTTGGAGGTTGCTGTGAGCAACCTCAAGACTCTACTGAGGGTGACATAGTGAGACTCTGTCTCAAAAAAAAAAAAAAAAAATCCTGACAATATTGATTCTTCTGAATCATGAACATGATATATTTATCCATTTACATCTTCAGTGATTTCCTTCCTCAGAAACTAGTAGTTGACCTCATAGAGACCTTTTACCTCCTTGGTTAACTATATTTCTAGATTTATTTTTGCAGCTACTATGAAGGGCAATGGTATTGTCTTTGATTTAATTCTTATAATTGCAGGTGAAACAACAATGCTCTCAAAACATGGAATTAAACAAAAGAAAAAGAAATATCATCATTGGTCTTTGTAAATTTATAAATAAACAGGTTGTATCTTCATGGAGGGTGAGGAAAAGTCCAACAGGTCATGCTGAACTCCGATGTCTGCTATGGGGACACAATTCAAAGAGAGGGCCCCTATCTTCCCAGTCTAGCTTCAACCACTCCATTTTACCTTGAATCCATGTGCCCCAGACTCTTAGTGTATTCTAAGTACCTCAGATATAAAAATTGTACTTTAGAAGATATCTTGGTCATATAATGTTTGAGATAAATAAGCAGGAGTGTGGTAAGAGAAAAGCAAGATGCCTAAAGATTTCATAAGACAGATGTGAAAAAGTCAGTCTACTGGTTGGAACAAAAGTCAATTTATTTTAAGAAATGTTATGTATTCAATTAATTGGAAGGTAGGAAGAATTTTAGCTTGTGTTAGCTGTGGAACTAATGTAGCCTCAGTAAGACATTGATGGAGTTAATTTAAGTTTAGTAAGAGAAGTAAGACTTTGGGGGACTAAATTCTTGGGTGGGAAATTTTTAGTACTTTCTGACCTTTTACAGTAGATACTTTTCCAGAACTGCAAAGCTAACTTGTCCCTACTATTGTTTCTCTCTGACTTTTCTCTAGCCGTGCCCTGATGTTATGACGGTTTTTCCTTGGCTGCTTTCTTGCCCTGAGTTGGTGATTTTCTAAAAGTAAAGTAGTGTGCCAGAGCATTGTCACAAAGCTATCACATCACACATGCCTTGTCTGTGGCCCCAGCAGACAGTCATTCTTTGTGAGCATTTTCTGACAGATGGAATGCAACCACCTTCTCTGTCCTTAGTGCTGAGAAAGGGACCTCATTATTGCATTCCTAGAACCAAAGTAGTTAAGAGAAACCAGTTGACAATGCCTGCTTTTCTGATATTGGCAACCCTTAACAAATTTAAATTTTGAGTATTTATTGAAACTTTATTCTCTGTTCATTGTGTTTCAGTTTTTATGGGATTTTTTCTTTTGTTTTGTTTTTTACTCCATATTTGGAAAATTAGAGAAATTTCAGAAAGAGTGTTCTTCATTAATTCCTAACACTTTGAATATTGGTATGTAATAACCTATTTTTAATTTATACTGTTGAAAAGGATATATAAATTTCTTTAGCTCTTACTGGGAAAAAATAGAAGGTAATCTAGACATTCCATAATGGGATGTTATTATCATTATTATTATTATTTATAATGATAAATATATATCATTTTTATAGGACCACAATAAGCTATAGGACCAATGTCAATAGGAAAGTTTCAAAGAAGCACACAGTAACATCACCTTCATATTTGAATATGTCTATTCTTCTAAATATGATTCTGACATAATTTTGACACCTATATAAATAGCTTAAAAACCATGTTAAATTGGAATTAAATTTTAAAAAATACCTTAAAATTTTATTAATTAGCTAAAATTAAATAATCTAAAATAAGAGGTGTAAATGCTTTATGAGTAAAACATTTTCTGTAATAAAAAATACCACTTTCAATAAATAAAAGTTTAAAAATGTTAAAAGTTGGTATTCATATCTTCTGCTCACTTATTAATGGGTTTTTGTTTTTGTTTTTCCTGTTGATTTGCTTGAGTTCTTTGTAGATTCTATTTATTAGTCCTGTACGGGCTACAGAGCATGAACATATTTTTTCCATACTGTAGGTTGTCCTTGTCTGTTTACTCTCCTGATTGTGTCCTTGGCTGTTCCGAAACCTTTCAATTTAATCAGTTTCCATTTGTTTGTTTTTGTTGTTGTTCTGATTGCCATTCAAGTCTTCTTCGTAAATTCCTTCCCTAGACCAATATCTGTGAAGTGTTTTTCCAACTTTTTTCCCCAGAATTCTAATGGTTTTATGCCTTAGGTTTAAGCCTTTTATCCATTGTGAATTAATATTTTAGAGAATTTATTTAAATATTTCTATAGGTGAAATTCACTGGACTTACTGAATGATTTTCTACACCTTAAACATTTCTCCAGATTTAAGTGGAAAAAAAAGTCACAAAATTAGTAACACTAATATATCATATTTCATTTCAGAAGAGAAAAATTTCAGGGACAGTTGCTTGCAAGTTAGGTCTTTTACAATAAACTTTAAAAACAGATAGATGATAGAAATAGATCTATAAAATAAAATTTAAATATATATATATTTTTAATTTTGTTTTCTGACCTGTATCATTCTCCTTCACATAAAAATACTTTTACACTTCGACACTATGGCTCACACATGTAATCCAAGAACTATGGGAAGCCAACAGGGGCGGAATTGCTTGAGGCCAGGAGTTTGAGACAAGCCTGAGCAACAGGAAGACCCTGCTGCTACCATTAAAGACAAAAAGAAAAATCACCTGAGTGTGGTGGCACACATCTGTAGGTCTAACTATGTGGGAGGGTGAGACAGGGGGATTATTTTAGCCCAAGAGTTTGAGTTTGCAGTGAGCTATGATGATGTCACTGTACTGTAGCCTGTAATAGAGCAAAAACCTGTCTTGATACAAAAATAAAATTAAATTAAAAAATTCACATAAAATGTTAATTTAATTTTCATTTATTTGGTAGTTAAAATAACTTTCCTGGGTATAGCAGTGTATAAAACGCATGGAAGTGTTACTGTTGTGTGGGCTCAGATTAAACAGTATAGATTATCTAGGTCATAAAATTAATGAAGACTGGAAATAACTGAATTTGCTCTCATGTTGTTACTTAATATATCTAATTATTTATGTTTGACATTAAAACAAAATTTGGATAAGAAGTATAAAGCATTTGTTCTGTGAATGGTATTATACTGGCCAAAGCACTAAAAGTAAGTAGGTTTTACTACTTTTTGTATTTGAAATATTCTATTAGTCACCACATGTTGATAATAAGATCATGTGCTTACTGGGTCTCTATTTAGCTTTGTTTCATTAGGACAACATCAACTATACTACATCGCATCTTAATTGTAAGAAAAACATGAAGGAAATTGAGGCATACTTTTGTATCTATCAGGTGTGCATAAAAAAACATTTCCAATGTGACTGTTTGCAAATTACTTTGTTGGAAAAATAATCATGTAAATTCCAGATAAACATTTTACTCTTCCATTTGTAAGAGTAATAACAGATAGAAATATTCTAAATTATTCTTCTGTACACATTTCCCATTTGACAACCCTAGGCCCATTAAATAATCACCTTCCTGGGGTGAAAATTTCATGCTTCAAGTATGAGTTGATTAAGATTAGTGTTCCTGGTAGTTGGTCACCTGCTTCATGATGAGCTTTCAGGAACCATTGCTGCTCAGATGAATGAATACCACAAAGCATTCTGAATATTTTAAATGCATGGTTTGTTTTCTAGCTCTCCATGTGTCTGAAATTGTCCAGTGTGCTATGGAGTTGTTTTATTTTCCTCTCTACTCCACTCTTACGGATTATTACTTAGTCTTCTTTAGAAAATACATAATCAAACTATCTTTACTAAATTTTATTTTAAAATTAGTAGAGAGGCTTATTTTACTTTTACTTTCAGAAGTAAATATATTTTAAAAACATGTTTGCAATTTAAATAAAAAAAAAACACAAAGCACTCTCAGATATCAAGTAATTATTTTTCTGCAATTAATTTGAATATTTACATTTTTTATCTTTATCCACCAACAAATCTTAAATAATCATAAAAAAAACATAATTTAAAACCTCGAGGAAACAAACTACCAAATATAACTAATTTTACTATTATGTAGTATCATCTTTTATATAATTATGTAATTTTAAGGAAAAATATGATTGCATACATATTTAGATGCCCAACATGTTCAATATATATACATACATGTTATAAAATAATTACCATGATCTAATTAATGTATACACCGCCTCACATAGTTAGCATTCTTCATGTGTGTGAAGAGAACACGTAAGATCCACTCCTTTAACAAATTACACATATATGGTACGTTATCATTAAGTATAGAAATCTAGCTATACATTTGATTGCCTATACGTATTCTTCTTATAGCTGAATTTTTACCCTTTGACCAATGTCTCTCCTTTTTGCCCCACATCCTTTGGTGATCACTATACCATTCTCTGTTACTATTAGTTCACTTTTTTTTTTTTTTTTTTTTTTTTAAGGTTTCACATATAAGTAGCATCATGCAATACTACATATTTGCCTTTACATGTCTGGCACATTTCCAGCATAATATCTGCAAGGTTCATCCATCCTGCTGAAAATGGAAAGATTTTCTTTCTTTCCTTTTCTTTTTTTTTTTTTTTTTTTTTGTGACTCAATCATATTTCACTGTGCATATATGCTCACATGTTCTTGATTCATCTGTTAATTGTCCCGTAGGTTGTTTCTTTATCTTTGCTATTATAAATAATACTCCTACAAGGACAATACTGCAGGGATTTCTAAAAGATAACAATATTATTTCTTTTAAATTTATATCCAGAAGTGAGATTCTTGGATCATATAGTAAATCTATTTTGAACTTTTGAGAAACACCCATACTAGTTTTCAAAATAGTTGTGTCACTTTACATTCTTTCCAGTCTACAAAATTTCCCTTTTCCTTACATCTTCAGCAACACTTATCTTTTGCTCTGTCTGATAACAGCCATCCTCATGGACTTGAGGTGATAATTCACTGTGGTTATAATTCTCATTTCCCTGATGATTAGTGTGACATGTAAACGAGTCACTACAAAAGTTTTCCAACAAACTGCGCTATGATCTGTTATTTCACTTCCAAGAAATACAGCTGACAGCGCCCTTTTGATTCACCCATGCATGTTTCAACTTGCTCGGTTTATTGGTGTTTTGGGAGGGCTTCTTTTGTTTCTGCCTGTGCAGATTTTACATTTCTTGATTTGTGTATCTCAAATGACTTCATAATGACCTACGTATATTTACATGTATTTATTTGTCTTGTAAATATCAAACTAACTTTTCAAATTGAAAATATAAACATGTAAAATAAAAGTTAAGCGATGGCCACCAAATAAAAATTTTTGTTAGAAGTATGATTTAAGCTTCTCTAATTCTAAAGAAAAATCCTATTCCCTAGGCTTATCCATTGAAAGGGCTATAAACAAGGAATATCCCAGTAAGATAATCATTTATATTCAAAAAGTCCATAAATACCATTTCACCATTAACTAAGATAGACTCTCACTGGATAAAAGATTTAAACTTAAGACAAGAAACTATAAAAATACTAGAAGAGAGTGCGAGGAAAACTCTTGAAGAAATCGGTCTGGGCGAGTATTTTATGAGGAGGAACCCCAGGCAATTCAAGCAGCTTCAAAAATACACTATTGGGACCTGATCAAACTGAAAAGCTTCTGCACAGCTAAGAACACAGTAAGTAAAGCAAGCAAACAGCCCTCAGAATGGGAGAAGATATTTGCAGGTTATATCATCTCTGACAAAGGTTTAATAGCAAGGATCCACAGAGAACTCAAACGCATTAGCAAGAAAAAAACAAAGGATCCCATCGCAGGCTGGGCAAGGGATTTGAAGAGAAACTTCTCGGAAGAAGACAGGCGCATGGCTTACAGACATATGAAAAAATGCTCATCATCCTTAATCATCAGAGAAATGCAAATCAAAACTACTTTGAGATATCATTTAACTCCAGTGAGACTAGCCTATATCACAAAATCTCAAGACCAGAGATGTTGGCGTGGATGTGGAGAAAA